>CAUHTR010004287.1:0-37855 GCA_959609185.1 Schmidtea polychroa | reverse complement strand
AATAATATGACCTTGAAAATAATAATATGACCTTGAAAAATAATAATATGACCTTGAAAATAATGAAGTTATAATAATGTTATAATAATAATAATAATATTAATACCCTTGCGACATGTTGAATATGACCAGTACCCTTACGACAAATACACATAGGGGGACAGAATATTTTGTCGGATAAACTCGGACTATATAATAATAATAATAATAATAATAATAATAATAATATTGATTAAAACTCGAAAATAATAATTTTGAAAATAACATCTTCCGCCGTGGGCGTTAATATCTTTCCCAATTAATAATGATAAATTAAATTATTACGTAATCGACAATTTAAAACAAAAAATATTATATAATCAACGATTTAAACAAAATTAGATGTCTTTGTTACTAAAAAATAGAACGACCTTGGCGAGTCATCGGATCAATGATCGGATCAAAAATGTTACTAAAATATATTTCAAAATGTTACTAAAAATAGAACGACCTTGGCGAGTCATCGGATCAATGATCGGATCAAAAATGTTACTAAAAATATATTCAAAATGTTACTAAAAATAGATGTCTTTGTTACTGAAAATAGAACGACCTTGATGATTCAGCGACTGAGTCATGGTCTTGTTTAAATTACCTTGGTAATTAAAACGTGATGATAATAATAATAATAATAATAATAATAATAATAATAATAATAATAAATAATATAATAATAATAATAATAATAATAATAATAATAATAATAATAATAATAATAATAATAATAATAATAATAATAATAATAATAATAATAATAATAATAATAATAATAATAATAATATTAATAACAAATTTTGAAAATATCTTCGAAAATAATAATAATAATAATAATACTATTGATAGTAATAAATAATAAATCCCATGGGCGCGTCATTGTCTTTGTTCAAAAAATAAATGAGTCATCGTTTTAAAATGAGCTATCGAAGAATAATTTTCGTTGGCGGGAACCTTTAAAAATTTAAAAATAATAATATGACCTTGAAAATAAATGTCTTTGTTCTACAAATGACCTTGAAAATACATGTCTTTGTTCTACAAATGACCTTGAAAATAAATAAATAATAATAATAATAATAATAATAATAATAATAATAATAATAATAATAATAATAATAATAATAATAATAATAATAATAATAATAATAATAATAATAATAATAATAATAGTAATAATAATAATAATAATAATAATAATAATAATAATAATAATAATAATAATAATAATAATAATAATAATAATAATAATGAGATATACAGCTCATTCGAAAGGTTTTGGATTGAGCTTTAAAATGAGCTATCGATGAATAATTTTCGTTGGCGGGAACCTTTAAAAATTTAAAAATAATAATATGACCTTGAAAATAAATGTCTTTGTTCTACAAATGACCTTGAAAATAAATGTCTTTGTTCTACAAATGACCTTGAAAATAATAATATTTTGAAAAAATAATAATATGACCTTGAAAATAAATGTCTTTGTTCTACAAATGACCTTGAAAATAAATGTCTTTGTTCTACAAATGACCTTGAAAATAAATGTCTTTGTTCTACAAATGACCTTGAAAATAATAATATTTTGAAAAAATAATAATATGACCTTGAAAAAATAAATGTCTTTGTTCTACAGATGACCTTGAAAAAAAAAATAATATTTTGAAAAAATAATAATATGACCTTGAAAATAAATGTCTTTGTTCTACAGATGACCTTGAAAATAATAATATTTTGAAAAAATAATAATATGACCTTGAAAAAATAAATGTCTTTGTTCTACAAATGACCTTGAAAATAATAATATTTTGAAAAAATAATAATATGACCTTGAAAAAATAAATGTCTTTGTTCTACAAATGACCTTGAAAATAATAATATTTTGAAAAATAATAATAAAATAGTCAAATGACCTTGAAAATGGTCTAGGGAAAAATGTTAATAACTTTTATACTACTAATGATAAAAATTATTTCTATGGCTCAAAAGATAGATCTCCGTCTGGGCTTCAAAATGATGTATCAATTGTTAATTAATTTTGAAAACTCAAAAAGTTCTGGCGCCCCGAAAAGTAGGACTCCGCTGGCACAGTTAATAATATTTTGAAAAATAATAATAATTATATGACCTTGAAAAATGGTCTCGGGAAAATGTTAATAACTTTATGAATAGTGATGATGATGATACTTTCAATGGCTCATTCGAAAGGTCTTGCACCAAGCTTCAAAATGATGTATCAATATTTAAATAATTTTGAAAACTCAAAAAGTTCTGGCGCCCCGAAAAGTAGGACTCCGCTAGCACAGTTAATAATATTTTGAAAAATAATAATAAAAATAATAATATTTTTGAAAAATAATAATATGACCTTGAAAATAAATGTCTTTGTTCTACAAATGACCTTGAAAAAATAAATGTCTTTGTTCTACAGATGACCTTGAAAATAAATGTCTTTGTTCTACAGATGACCTTGAAAAAAAATGTCTTTGTTCTACAAATGACCTTGAAAATTTTATGAGTCATACGACCTTGAAAATGACCTTGAATGAGTCATACGACCTTGAGAATGACCTTGAATGAGTCATGGTCTTTGTTTAAATGACCTTGAATGAGTCATATGACCTTGAATGAGTCATGGTCTTTGTTCTACAAATGACCTTGAAAATTTTATGAGTCATCCGATGAGTCATGGTCTTTGTTTCAATGACCTTGATGAGTCATATGTCTTTGTTCTACAAATGACCTTGAAAAAAAATTTTTTTTTAATTTTTTCCGGCCGGGGGGGGGTACTGTGCTAGCGGAGTCCTGTTCTAGCGGTGCCCAATCCATCTACTTGAGTGGATTTTGTGCCACATCCACTCATTTCGGGACTTGTGTTGGTTCTTTGTCTGGAGGGTTCTGTGGGAGACTGCAGCCCTTCTTGTTCTCGCTGGTCCAGCCTCGGAATTCTTCTTAGTTTTCAATTATAATAAACCGACTAGTGATTGCTACAACATGTCCAAAATATTTATATTATTCTATGCCATAGTGTGTCATGTTATATTAGATTACATCATGTTATATTATGTTGAAAGAGATTTTAGGCCATTATGCTTACATTATCATTTTAGTTCATTTTTAATTGTTTTAAAAAAAATTTATTGTAAGCTACAATTACCCTTAATTTGGTTTTCTTCAAGTCCTTAAGTTAGATGACGGAATGGAACCATTATGATTTGGATTTGGCTTATGGCGAATTTAGAGCAGGATTCCCCATGTCGTAAGTTAAACAACCGTGATTGGTAGATATTCAGAAGGCAGTGTGTGGGGGCTTGTCAACATTTAGCCTTTAACTGATGATGAGAGATAAAAAATGGGGGAGGTTGTTACTAAAGATAAGGACCATAGTTGACTAAAATAGAAAAGTAGAAAGTAGAAATAGAAAATGACTAATGACGTAAGACCTTCTATAGGCCGTCTAGAATCCAAAAAGAAAATACAATGGAGCTCATCTGCTCATTGTTTTTTCACCTTTGTGTACAATACCAACATGGTCGTCGCCATGGGTACACAAATGTTTTAAAGTGCAATAGTCATGGAGGTGCTTAGGAAAGAGTCGAGTGAATACCTATGATTACCCCTAACGTATTTAAAATTTAAAATGACACACCCCTAAGTAACCAACAATAAGTTTAAAATTTCTAATTTCACTGTTGGTTTTAAAAATACTTGTGCTGGGATCTACCTGTTATTAGGTCGTCAGTATAATCGAATTTAGTCTAATTTTATCAATTTACGAATAAATTGTTGAAATTTAACCGACTACATTAATCCTTGTATTAATCCTTCGTATTAATCCTTGGGGCATTGTGGTGAAGTTGAGTTAAGGAAAGTTATTCATTTACCCCTTTTAGCGAACTTGACTTGAGAGAGTAAACCCTTATTGTTATGCTTCATGGCTATTTAGATGTCAAATTTACAAATTTACTCATCACTCGACATCGGGATCGCCTTTGCAGTGTACTGTCACAGGCTGTTCATCCAATAGACTTCCATCCCATATATGGGTGAAGCGATGCGGAGATAGAACGCCACAACGCTCCGTAAGTCTACCTTACGGAACTTAATAAGAACTTATAATTTATTCATTTTAACCATTTTTGATATAACATTGAATAATACAATTTTTAATATAAATTCATGAAATTTTAAATCATTTTGAATTTTGTAAATTGTAATTGTAAATTTTGAAATTTAAAATAACTATTATTTCATCAATTTATAAGAAATATTGTTTAATTACATCACAAAAATAAATTAATAAATTTGATTATTTAAAAATTACGTTTCTTAAAGTTGTTTTATTATATTATCTAAGTGAAATTAATGTTTCGATTTTTGCAATTTTATCACATGTAAATTAGATAATATATTAAAAAGTTTTAATAATAATCTTAATTTAGTTAAATTTCGATGTCTGATTTCATTCTATTTGTTGAAGATCCTCCAAAAGTTTTTAAATGCCAGAATGAAAGCTGCTTGAAAAACATGATAGATGCAATGACAGTGAAATGCGGTCATTCATTTTGTAAGAAATGTGCTCAATCACTTGACAAGTGCCCACTTGATAGCTTTAAAATTGACAGGAAAAATATCTTTCCAAATTTGGCATTGTCTATTCAAATTCAAGAAATGTCTGTGCATTGTGTGAATGGAGTCATGTACAATCAACTTAATAGTCAGTTAGAAATCGATCAAACCGGATGCCAGGAAATATTTCAACTCAGTAAATATTTTTATGATGAATTAAAATATTAAAAATAAAGATAGTTTATTTTAATTTGAAAATTATAAAATAACGAGTTAAATGATTTTTATATTATGTTAAAAATACAAAATAATTATAAAATTGCGTGTTTACAAGCGAAAATATACCCGCCAATCAAAATGTGCTAATGGACTATTCGTTTTTATTGATAACCGAATTTTGAATTATTGCATACATTTTATAGTTAGAATGATTCAGATTATTATTACCGGATGAATATGCATAATAGATTTGTTCAAAACTGAATGAATTTTGCTGTACGATATAGCAAGCGAATAATTTAACACGCATGGAACTGTATAGTGGTTCATTATGCGATTTACATTCATTAAAAACGTTACATGCGAAAAGAGTACAACAAAAGGAACACTATAAAGTAGTAGGTCGATGTTAGCCCCATGAATCATTATGAGTTATCGCGCATTTATACTCCTACCCATTTTGATTGATGAGTTATTGCGCATATAATATTTTGTATGTGTATATTGATTAAAAAGTGCTATTATTGATATTTAGGTGACAGATGCAATATTTTAACCAGACATCCTACATAACAAAGATATATGACGTCACTCAATATATATATATATATATTTAAAAATTTTAGTTACCTTTTTCACGTTTTTAAGGAATATTTTTTGGAACATTGGGAATCGAGACGTCCTTCATAAAAAAGTGTATCAATAATTTCCCAATTTTCCATCCCAATATTTCGTATTATCGAGGTTTTACTATATATATTTTTACGCATTGTTTTTTGTTATCACTTTAAAATGATTAAAAAATTGTTATTATATATAATAAAAAGAAAGTTTCGCAAATATTTGTAATTTTTTTACAGGGAAGACTATTACAACTGAGGCTGAATCAAGTGGCACTATTAAAAGTGTAAAAGTTAAGATTCAGGACAAAGAAGGGATACCCCCAGGTCAACAAAGACGTAATTTTGCTGGTAAAGAATTTAAAGACGGCTTTACTTTATCAGACTATAGTATTAATAAAGAATCTACGCTACATCTGGTCTTGGGTCTTGCAGGGGAAGTCCAATATCATATGCTGAGTTCGAGGCAGGTTACAAAAGCCGAACAGGGTTGAAGATTTCATTAGGGCGTTTACGGAACAGGGCTTTAGAAGACGGAGTGGACATTAAGGAAGAACAAAGGAGAAGAGAGGCATGAAGAAGTAATGATAGAATTCGAGCAGCTGAAGAATAATGTTTTGGAGTTAGGTCGAGAGAAAGAAGTGAAAGAAATTGAAGCAGATCTGAAAAGTTTAGAAGCGGATTTTAGCAGAATCGGTGATTTGGTCCTCACGCAGAAGGAAGAAAGTTTTAAAGTGGATTCGCTGAAGGTCACAGAAAAATCATTTAGAAGTGAAGATAATAATGAAAGACCGAATTTAATAGTGAGATTGTAGCCCTTACAGCTTCCGATATTTAATGGAAGGGTAATAGAGTATTCTGGATGGCGAGCAATTGTGAGAGCCTGCACCGAGGATACAGATGAACTCAGCGAAAGGAAATACGTACTTGAGACAGTGTTTGGAAGTGAAGCCCCTGCAATTGATTGCCTATATTGGATATGGCTCACAGGCTTTTGGAGCTGCAATGAAACTATTGAATGAGAGATATGGGGGACCAGAACGATCATATTCAATGATGCTGGACGCAGTGCAGAGGTTCTTCACAGTGAGACTCAATGTATTGGAAGATATAGAGCGGTTTGAAGAGCTACTGGGAAATATCATCCTGAATTCCAAGGACCAAAAGAGAGAAGGGGAATTAAACAACGGAATGTTGTATCACTAAATACTGAAAACGTCTTGATGGTAAAAAAGGTCACTGGAGACCTGGAAATGTGTAACTGGAGAAAGTTATCGACAAGATATATAGACTTCCCAATTTTGAATACAAGGACGCAGATAGATGCATTGATTGGCACTGACTACCCATATCTACATCAATCTTTTCAAGAAGTAAAAGGAGAAAAGCATGTTACAGTTGCGAGGTTAACGCCCTTCGGATGGATATGTCTTGGTAGGATCAACAGAAATAAAGTTCCAAGGTGTTCGCATTTGGTACAGAGTTATTTTGCGGAAACGGAAAAGTTAAATGATGAGTTACGGGAGGTTTGGGAAATTGAGAAAACGCAACTCGACAGAAATAAGTCATCCAATGAAGAGCAAGGATCTCAAAACGAATTAGATCAGCAATTAAAATATTCTGGAGGAACTAACGAATCAGTTAACTTCATTACGAACAAACAAAATATCAAACGAAAAATGAATACATGGGAAAAGCATTATGAGGCTTGTCGGGCTGGTCAGATTATAAAATTGTCAGAAGATAAAATTGTGGAATCGAAGACGACAGAGGTGTTGAATAATTGGGAAAAAGACAAACCAACAGCAGGAGATCTGACACCCGAAGCAACAGTTAATTATATTCAAATTGTTGAAAGCAAATTTAATCGACTAAAAGAAGAGCGTGAGAATGTTCAAAAAGTCAAAGAAGTTCTGGAATTAACAAACATTGAAGTTAAAACAATCAGAGAAGAGAAAGTGACAAATGCTCTTAGTGACTTGAAAAATATTTGGAATGAACTTAAAAGTACTTGGACAAAAATTCGAAACATAAAAGAAGCTCCTTGGCTTTCTGTTCAACCTCGATCATTACGCCAAGATATCGAAAATTTAACAGCACAATTGGACGAATTATCGAACATGAAAGACAATGCATCAATTGTGGAATTGAAACCCGAAACAATCAAAGAACGACATTGTAGAATGCTTATGAGAAAATTAAGTGAAAACAGGTCATTAAATGAAATGCAACTGGGAAAAGTGTGGAATATTGAATTGGTGAAAAATGAAGAAAGAATAAGGGATATATTATACCTAGACAACATAAACTGTGACAGTTTCTTTACCGAGTATCTCGATGGTGGGTGGAGAATCCACATAGATGTCTCAAGAAAGGTGTACAGTGCAGCAGCTTATATCATAGAAAGATGGGCATGTGAGGGTTATAAGAAATTGAGTTATTGAAACGAATAGCTAAGGTTTGCCCCTAGAGTTAGATTGGGTTGTTGATCCGCTGAAAGGGATCAAAGAGGAAGAATGACTTATCCATTTGACTGAGTGTATGAATTCGGCCTCACGTCTGTGCGATTGTGGTGGTTATTGTGTCAGGCACACAGACGCGGGGAATGGTGATTTATGTTTTTATCGCGTCTGTGTGAGCGTTATTATTAAAAATTGTCATACACGGACAATATTCTGTGTTCGGAGAATTAACCGCATTTGTATTCATTTTTATGAAATTCGTAAAATTGATTTTTATTCTTCGAATGTTGTAATTTTATGTATTAAAATTTTCTGGAATTTCGTTTATAAAGTTTTTTTTGAAAACATTCATATTTGGTACGAGATTTGAATATTAAAAAGATCAAATAAAGATAAAAATAACAAAGCTCCTAGTTTCAAAGAAAGAATAGCTCAAGCTTATGATTATGCAGTAGATAAAATGGGTTTGGATTTAAAGAGTTTTTCCATCAGGTCAGATTATATGAATTTCTTAAAATCAACTCAAGTCAAAAGTCAATATGCTGAAAGTCAATAGAAAGCACGTCGAATTTCTCATCGGACGATTGTTAATTCCATGGTTGGGAGACAATTGGGAGAGATTGTAATGCTTTCGAAACTTCTATTAATGGCGCATCGCTAAGAGATTTATCGAAGAGAGGAGTCGGGATTATATGAACGCAAGACGAGTTGCAGGAGAATTCGGAGTTTTGATTTCAAAAAAATGGTCAAACTCGAGAACATATTTTGTTGACTTATGAACTTGGAGTCAAGCAAATGATAGAACTGAAGACTTATTTCATTGTGATTCAATACGTCATTGGATATATATATATATATATATATATATATATATATATATATATATATATATATATATATATATATATATATATATATATATATATATATATATATATATATATATATATATATTACTGCTTCCCATTTGATTGGCAACTGGTCGATTCCACGCGTAAAGAAGTCACTTTTCTCAAAAGCTATCTATTCTTTGACAGCGGTCACCAAGTCCTCCAAGTTGTCGTAAACTTTTTTTTGCCTTCTTATCGAGGACACCTTTCGGTATTCTCCAGTGACGAAATTCTTCAGGAACGGTGTTTGCTCGTTTCGTTGCAGCAAATCGGAGAAAATTCGAACACCTTCAGCTATGTTGTTGTCGTAGAGTTTACAAGGTACCCATACATGCGATTTCCATACTTTTCCGAGCTTCTTGAGACAACGAACGTTCAAGCTTTCACCTTTCACGGTGGCCAAAAGAGCTTGGTTGTCAAAGTTTGATGGTTGACTTTTTCCTTCTTCACCTGCGGGGTTTGTATCGGTCGGTTTGAACTGCTTGAAACATCTCTCAACTTAGCTTTTGCTGATTGTTTCTTCGACGAAAAGTTCGTTGAGATAGCGAAATGACTGATCTGCATTCCAGCCATTCTAGAAGTGGTAAAGTATTATATGGCGAATATTGATATGATTTTCGAAACGCATTTTTACTAACTGAAAGAGGATTATTTCTATTAAAAAAATATACAAAAAGTCACCATAATATACTGACCTAATATATAATCATATAAACCGGATAGAATGACGAACCTTGCCAATTTTTACTCTCAACCATATATAAACTTTGGGTAAGCGCCAATGTTATTATTTATGATCAAGCCCACCCATATTGATTTTGTTTGCAAATATCTAAATTTATACGAAAATGAATTAAACCAAAAGACAGGAATTTTCAACGGAGAACTGTAAAAGTAATCTCCTTAGAAATAAAGCGAAATTATAAAAATAACAGATTTTATTGTCATGTTATAAGTGCATCAAAATTTTGTTGAATCTGTATTTTTAAATTTTTAACATTTTATTTTTATTAAATTTTGGTTTAAATAAATTAAATTTATTGTCATGAATATAACCTATGTCTTACTTTTAATTACCTAACCAAACGCTTATCTGATTTAATTTCTCTTAATTTTAATTTTTTTATGAGTATTTTTTTCTAAATTCGGGGTCGCGTTATATTCGGGCTAATACGGTAGTTTCAATATTACTAAATATTAGTATATATAGTGAATATATGGACTGAGAGTAGCAACATACTTTCTCCTGAAATATTAATGGAATAATGGAACATAAATATTATTTCAATCATATTTCATTTCAAATTACCTATGAAAATATTCCTAATGAATATTTGTCATTCATAGCATTTATGTAAATCAACAATTGCACGCACAGAATCATTCATATAATTAATTATTCACATTAACCAGACCAAAATATTATCATTCATTTCACATCAAACTTATGCACTATCAAATTAGAATAACTAATAATAACATTTAAGTTTTGATTATAATTTATATTTGTAACAAAAGTGTAACTAAAAAATTACCTTTAGTCTGACTAGGGAAAAAGCATATTTTAAAGCATTTTCCATAATATCAGGTGTGATTAGCTCCCACGATTTTTTTATCCAATTTATAATGTATGTTAGTTTTGGCTTTACTAGATTCAACTTTGCATTTCTAGAAAGTTCATATTCAATGTAAGGATTATGTTAAATTAGGCATGTAATTTAACTTAATTAATTAACTAATTTAAAAATTATATATCAATTAGTTTAGCATTTAACAAGTATTATATGTAAATAATAATTGTGAATAATATTTTAACAGTTTCAATGTTGAAAATAATAGAATGTATGTAAAATAAAAGTGTTGTGAGATTTTCTCAGTCGATTTTCTCAGTTCTTTGTTATTTGAATACATTATACTTTGATTATTTTTCAATACAAAAAACAATGGATAAAATTAGTATAAGCAATGTTGAAGTTTTGGAAAATTCAACCAAATTTTCTTCCAAATTTATATTTAAAGTTACATTCGAATGTCTTGAAAGCTTAGAAAATGATTTGGTAAGGAAGTTAATTTATGCCAGCAGTGCCTCTAATGCAGATTTAGATCAAGTCCTTGACTCAGTATTAGTAATTCCTGTTGGTCGTCATGATTTTGTTTTTGAAAACTGATGCTCCAGATCCAGTAAAAATCCCGGTTGATGATATTGTCGGTGTTACTGTGGTTTTACTGGAAACCTTTTATAAATATCAACAATTAATTCGAATCGGTTATTTTATCAGCAATGAATATGAAAAAGAAGAAATGAATTCTGTTTACTCTATACAAAATCTTAGCAAAATAACTTTTACCGAAACAGATTTTATTAACTGTTTTTTCTTTTCAAAAGTCCCTTCTTGTTTAGTTATATTACAACTAATCTCAGTATGTGAATAATATTCTAAATTAGTTTTCTTATAATATATGAAATTAAATGATAATATAAGTCTTTTGCTGCAAAGTTTATATTTAATAAAATGAAAATATTTTTATAGTCGAAGGTTTTTTCAGTTTTATATTATCATTTAATTGTTTAACATTTAATTAATGCTGCTACCAAGAAATCATCACTTTATAATATAGAAAACAATTCGTATTTTTCTTGTATTACATTTGTCATTCGTAATCTGCCGCGCAATATATTCAAAAGGAATCTTTATTTCAGAAAATAAAGAAACCCACGAAGCTCAATGCCCATATAGAATTGTTAAGTGTCCGTTCTACGGGGATAAATGCAAAGAGAAATTCCGGTCGAAAGATATTGAATTGCACAAACAGAAATGTAAATCCTCGCGTAAAACAAGTTAGTATGACTGAGATGAATTCACAATAGAAATTGATATTAATATTTGACAGACAATGTATTTATTCATGCAAAATCAAATAATATTAACGAGCATCTATGTGAGGTTGATTTTATTGACATTAGTGAATATTTATTAGAAATTAGAATCCACAACTTCAAATTTCGGAAAATAAACCAAATATGCAGCAAATTGCCGATAGTTTAACTCTCAGGATAAAAAGATTAGAAACCCAAATGAATGGTTCAATGAATAGAATGGAAAATATGTTTTTTGAGTTTGTTTTATATTAGTTATTTTCTGGCCATATTATTCTCCGTTATCCATGAAGGATTCACACGGGAATCAAATTAATACTTAATCAACTGAACATCTCAACAGATCAAACGGAGAATAATGACAAAATATTAAGAAATGATACAAATAATAATTTAATTCGCCCACATTCACAGCAAACAGTTCAATTAATATTTCCTATTAAACTTGTTTTTATTAAATTCCTTTTTCAGAATAGTTTTCTCTCATTGAAAGACATGATTAATATCAGCGGAATTATTACCAAAACTGGAGGTCCTTCAGGAGTGCATCGCAGTTCTCATTGGATATGTCCATTTTCATTTTTAAATGCCGGTATTCTAAAGTAATTAATAATAATAATAATAATAATAATAATAATAATAATAATAATAATAATAATAATAATAATAATAATAATAATAATAAAAATAATAATAATAATATTAATAATAATAATAATAATAATAATAATAATAATAATAATATTAATAATAATAATAATAATAATAATATTAATAATAATAATAATAATAATAATAATAATAATAATAATAATAATATTAATAATAATAATAATAATAATAATAATAATAATAATAATAATAATATTAATATTAATAATAATAAAAATAATAATAATATTAATAATAATAATAATAATAATAATAATATTAATAATAATAATAATAATAATAATAATAATAATAATAATAATAATAATAATAATAATAATAATAAAAATAATAATAATAATATTAATAATAATAATAATAATAATAATAATAATAATAATAATAATATTAATAATAATAATAATAATAATAATAATATTAATAATAATAATAATAATAATAATAATAATAATAATAATAATAATAATATTAATAATAATAATAATAATAATAATAATAATAATAATAATAATAATATTAATATTAATAATAATAAAAATAATAATAATATTAATAATAATAATAATAATAATAATAATATTAATAATAATAATAATAATAATAATAATATTAATAATAATAATAATAATAATAATAATATTAATAATAATAATAATAATAATAATAATAATAATAATAATAATAATAATAATAATAATAATAATAATAATAATAAAAATAATAACTTAGCCAAGAAAGATATTAATGTTTGTAAATTTTTTACGTTGTTAACGTTGAAAGAGACTGTCGATAAATGTATGAATAATGGTTAGGATAGTATATGAATGAATGTAAATTGACTGATATGTCGAATGATGTAGTGAATATAAGTATTGATACTAACAAACAAGATGAGTCAAAATATACAATGGTATTGCCGTATTCTGAAGGATATAAAGATTTCAAAAGAAAGATTGGTAAACAGCTAGGTACATTGAATTAAAGAATTGTTTCAAAATCGTGCAAAGTACGTAGTATGTTTGTTAGTAAATCTCAAACGCCGGTTGGATTGTGTTCGGATCTCGTTTATCAATTCACATGTAATGGGTGTAATGGCACATACATTGGAGAGACTTCCCGTCATCTCTGTATTCGAGTTCAAGAACACTGTCGACCGAAGTGAGTGTCCAATATTAAGGATCATAATAAAGTCTATGAGAGAATTAGGAATGTCTGATTTTAAAATCTTATCAAAAAATTTTGATAATTGTTTTGAGCGTGTGATATGTGAAGCATTATTGATAAGAACTTTTAATCCTAAAATCAATGTGCAGAATGCAGTGAATAGGTGTTTGGTGAATGTTTTTAATTAAGTTTTTGTAAGTTGATGAATATTGAATAATAGTTAATAATTAAAAAAATAATTAAAATAATATTTTTTAAAGAATTTTAAAAGTTTAAGTTAATTGTTTGTTGAAAATTATTTTTGAAAATAATTATTTATAATTTAAAAATTTATAGATTTTATAATTTGTTTATAAATTATCAATATTGTATAGTTATTCATCCCTAGTGAATGTAGTTCAGAGGTCGCAACGGGTACCCGTTCCCTACACGTACCCGATGGGTACGGGTAGGGTACGGGTAAAGTTTTTAAGAGTTGACAGTCGGGTACGGTTCGGGTAACATTTGTTTACCCGAAAATTATTCTGTTTTATATCATATTTTATATCATAAATTTTTTTTTGTCTAACTAGCACATAGCTTTTGTATCGTATTTTTTTAGTGTAGTTACGGTCACAAATATTATCAGTTTTAATTTAGTTTCGGGTTATCCTCGGGTAGGTATGAGTCGGGTACGAACGGGGTACGAGTAAACTTAATATCAAGATACCGGGTACGGGTAGAAGTCGGGTAAAAAAAGGAAGTTTGCGACCACTGATGTAGGTATCATGATGATGATAGTGATGCTATCGAATCGAAATATACAGTGAAAAAGATGTACGAATCGCCATTTTTATTAATAAAGTCTTTACCGTGTTTATTTAAGTAATAATAATAATAATAATAATAATAATAATAATAATAATAATAATAATAATAATAATAATAATAATAATAATAATAAAACAGCTATAATAGTAAATAAAATTTATGTTTCTGCTTTAGAGGTCATCGAAAAATGATCACGTATCTTTCTCATTTTGAAAACTTCATAATAACAAGTTCTCATGATCAAACAATTCGAATATGGGACATTTCTTCATTAATAAAAGGTGAATTTGGTAAACCACTTACGAATGGAGGATGTGTCAATATTCTTAATGGTCACAATTATTCGGTATAATTTGTTCATTTTCCACGCACTTTATTAATTATCAGACTTAAGATTTCGTGTCTGACTCTGAGTTGGTTAAGCAGAGAAATTATTTCTGTTGATATAGAATCCAATTTGAAAATTTGGGATTTTTCCTCGGGATCTCTAGTCAGGGAAAAGGAAGTATATGATCGTAATTTAATAAACATGATTTTAAATTGTGATGCGTCAGCGAATTCATGAAAAAATTACGACCAGTGTTGCAGTGAGCAAATCGATTATTTTCACTGGATCAAATTCCGAGATCAAAATGTGGAATTTGAACAGTCTGGAGCAAATCGGTCATGTAATGGAGCATATTAATCATTTTGTTCGTTGCATTGTCATCAATCAGCCACAAGAGAACTATCTTTACAGTTCAGGACATAATCAGGTGCTCGTTTGGCAAATCACGCTTTTGAAAAATGGCGATTCCTCAGCAATAACCAATGTGACTTTAAATTTAGTGCAATCAATTGAACATTCATTCTATACGGTAAATAGCATGGTTATCTCTGCTCGCTATATTATAATAGGCAAGTTTTGTAAATTAACATTCTAATTACATATTCTTCTTTTCCTACCTTCCTCCATTCCTTCTAGATAGACCTCCCTAGAGAAACACTTATGATAAAATTTTGACCCTAAACAGAGAAACCCATGAAAGGGGTAAAGTATTCATTACATGTCGTCTTTACAAAAATACTTTAATTGATTTAATAATTTGTTTGAAATTAAAGCGATCAATAAATATTAATAGAAATTTAGAAATTAAATGCATTATCTGTATTAAAATTACGAATATTATATTGGAGTACTAATAGAATTCTGTCGGGTAAAGCGGAAATAGATGAATGGAGCAATTTTTTACTGTTATTACTATTATTATTATTGTTGCAATTTGTATTTTTAATAATCTTAAATTTTGATTCGAAATTAACGAGGGTGAACCACTTTCAATTTTGAAAGAACCTGTTACAAAAAAAGAAGGAAATCTCGCAAGTACAACACAGAATATCTTAAATTTGGATTCTCTTGGATGGGGAATGAGAAAGAGCATATTCTACTTTGCGTCATTTGTTCTGAAAACCTAACCAATGAAAGCATGAAACCATCAAACTTAAAGTGCTATTTTGAGACAAGCCGCAATCAGAATAAAGATAAACCAATTGATTTTTTTGAAAAAACAACTTAAGTATTTATATCAGTTGCGAAAATTAATGCGGGGTTTGTACTTAACATCATTATGGTCGCCAACGCATCACATGTATCCAGTTTTAATAGAGAAAGTTCTGAAATACAACTTGCCTTTTCAACTTCCTATCTATATGACATTAAGCATAAAGAGGAACAGGTTTTGGAATTGGAACCTCATCTCAAATAAAAATTTTTCAACTAATGAACCAAATTGGGATGAAATGTCCTGAAACATAAACATTTCATCCTTCTTATTGAATGCTATTTATAATTAGAGTGGCCAGCTGCAAGGAATTTGCCGGGACAATCGCGGATTTTTACCTCTGTCCCGGAATCCCGGTTTGGAGGCCATTTGTCCTGGATTGTAAATTTTTATCCATTTTTAATATTTTTCCTTAAAAAACTTCTTAATCCCTGACTTTAACGGGAAAATATTTGAACATTTTTCTTTTAATCGCTCATCGCATTGTGATATTCACGAAATTAAGTTAATTTTACGATTCACTCAAAATTAATAATTACTATTTTTGGTCAATGAATTTAACGATTGCTTAATTGCATTAATTGAAAATTGCTGTGTTATCAAGCAAGCATCGAAAGACATCTTGGAATGACAAACATTCTAGTGAATTTGGATTCATTCAAAAGGTTAAAGATGATTATTCGAGAGCGTTCTGTACAATCTGTTCAAATCGATTTCTCATTATCCACGGAAACCGTAGTGACATTTTAGATCACATCGAGTGATTATTTCAAGAAGTTATCGGCGACGAATGAGGAACAGAATGTAGCTGGAAAAAAGCAGTTTTCGCATTCCATACTACAAAGCATAACTTTTCGTTCCTATCAAATGATTGTACTTCTAATCTCATCAAAAGTATCTACGACCCTAAGTTTACGCTTGGAAAGAGAAAAACGGCCGCTGTTAACACAAACGTCATTGCTACTTATGTTGATAAGCCTAAAAAGATGCGTTAAATAAGGCCAACTTTGTGACTCACATGACAGACACGTCAAACCACGGAAATCTAAGGACGTTGCCAATAATAGTTAGATATTTCGACCCAGCCAAAGGTGTCATCCATAAAAATTGACCACAGTTTCTATTCCAAATGAGCATTTGGAAACAATCTTAAGTGAAATCATGAAGGTGATTAAGGATGAATATTGGCGAAAGCTTCAAAAGGAATTAAAGCGAGAGATAATTACAACGGTTGCATGGGCCACATATCGCACAACGCATTTGGAGCTGGATGTGAAATTATGGAGGTAGATGTTGAGGCAATCATTGTCAAGATTCCCAAGAACTTCAATATTTTCACTGTTCGCACTGAGCAATTCAAAAATATTTGCCAAGAAGTTGATCAAATATTTATGCCACAAAAATCATGCTGGAACGCGATTTCTTTCCCTTGAGCCTGCTGTTCAGCGAGCAATCGAAGTTTGGACCACTTGAAAAATACTTCTTAGGCTTGGCAAAATGTGCTCCAGTACTCTGATCACTCTTCAGTAACAAACTAGGAAAGTTTTGGTTTCTCTTCATAGAACAAAATAAAAACTCAAAGGTGTTGAAAGGTTGAGAAATAATAATAATTTTATGACTGGCTTAGTGTCATAAAGCAAAGTAATTTGCTTTTTCCATAGTTATATTTGAAAGTAGAGGGTGTCTCCCGGGAAATAATTTTTTTAAATTATCAACACATAAAACTGCTATATATAATACATTTGCAACATGTTCATAAAATTAATCTGTTGAAACGATATTCATTTGACGATTAAGATGCTGGTTCAAGCAACGTAGGAAAACTTTCAACAATATCTAATAACCAACCTCACAAAATATCATTTTTTAATGGAAAGCAATCAATGGCAGAAATTGTGGCACGACCTGCGGCTGTTGATGGATTTTCAATCCATGAAATTTGGAAAAGCGAATTTATTCGCCAATCACTTGATGATCGGCAATATATTTTACCAAAAGATAAAACTAAAGTAATGAAATTAATTCATGACTTTTATAAGTCTGCAAAAAGTGAAGTGGTTGCAAAAATTCAATCGCATAAAGATCTTTGTGGTAAATTATGTCTTACATTAGATGAATGGACTAGTTTACGAAACCGGCGCTACCTCAATATAAATGTTCATTTTGATACAAAATATATAAACTTAGGATCAGTGGCAATTGAAGGAAGTTGTACATCTGAAAAAACAGACGAATTAGTGAGTTCAAAGCTACTAGATTTTGGTATCAATTTATCTGATGTAGTCGCGTCGACCACAGATGATGCTGCCGTCATGGTAAAATTTGGAATATTATCCGAATATATTCACCAGTTATGTTATAATCATGGCATAAATTTAGCTGTTATTGGTGTAATTTATAAAAAAGCGGAAAATGATATTGTAAATGATGATGATCAAAGTGATACCAGTAAAAATGAATATAGCACGATTTCCGATGAACTTTCTGCCTCTGATGGTGATGTTGAAGTGATGTTAGAACCCAAAATCGTGAACGTGATGATATTAGTAAGGCATTGCAAATGGTAAGAAATATTGTAAAATTTTTTAAAAGATCACCAAAACGACATTCCATACTTCAAAAACATGTCAAAGAAAAGCATGGGATTCAACTGAGTTTGCTTTTAGATTGTAAGACAAGATGGAACAGCATTGTCACCATGATAGAAAGATTTTTAAAAATTATTGACTCAGTTCGGAAGGCATTGAATGTATTAGGTTCACCTACTCTACTGAATGAAAATAGCATTTCAATATTGTCAAATGTTTACAGCACACTGCAGCCCGTTAAATTAGCTGTTGAAGCATTAGGGATGCAAATCTTGTAACAGCCGGTGCGATTTTGAAATTTTTTATTTGATTCTTTGAGTGGAAACAACAATAATATTTCAAAAGAGTTGTTGGACGTTCTAATAATTCGTATTAGAGAACGGAGAAATCAAGATCTTGTAACTTTGATTAAGTATCTTCAAACACTAGATTTACAATCTACACTGGACTTGCCTTCATCATCAATAGCTACAATTATTCACTGTGCTAACAAAATATTTATACGGTTTTTCGAAAAAGAGAATCAATGCGTTGGTGTTGATAACGATATACTTTGTGAGGAAGATTCATCTGCAGCTTAAAACGGTTTAGTTCTAGATATAAATGAAAGGCTAAATGGTGCCATAAATGCAGCATTAAAAACTAACAGGTGTAAAGAAAGATTTACAGGTACTCGAACAAAAAATTTAAAACAAGAATTTCAAATATCCAGTTGTACAAAAAATATAACAAAAGTTTTGCAAGATTTGTTGGATGCATTAATGACGATACAGCCCAACTCGGTCAAAAGTGAAAGGGCATTCTCGGCGTCGTCAAATTTTTGTACAAAAAAACGAACTTCGTTAAGCAACAACTCGCTTGATTGTCTTTGTTTTTGAAAAACTTATTTTTTAAACCAATAAATTTAAAAAGATACAATTTATTGGATAGAATATTATTTTAAAACTTAGGTTAAAAACATGCCTTTGTTATATTAAAGTTATAACTTTTTCTCCAGAAAGAATTTTCACGGGTTTTTTCTGTTCCCGATATTCCCGGGAACAGAAAAAAACATGAAAGGCACCCTCTATTTGAAAGCACGAGTTCCTTAACAGATGTGATTTGTTAAAACAATACTAAACTCATTTATAATGAGAAATAAGTTATTTGAATTTTTAAACTAACACTTTAAGTGTCATGTCAGTAATTTTTGACTGATAGTGCTTTGCCGCTCGCACCACAACCACAACATTTTTCTGTCACCTCAATTCCTATAATAAAGTTATTAAATTTCGTTGAACATATTTTGTGTCAAGTTGATTTGTGTGACAGACTTTTTTTAAAATAAACTTGTCAGGTCAATGTGTCTGACAATAACATGTTAGAAAGGCCTGTTTTTTCTGTGGCATTGAGAGTGTTAAAGATATGGGTGTTTAAAGTTGATTTATTTCGATTTGATCAATGCGCGAATATTTTAGGACTAAGAAAAGAAAATTCATCGATTTTGAATGAAGTTATATATAATATAATAATTGACAGTGGAATCTATATGACAAAAGTTGATTTGATAATTTTGGTACATTTGCAAAATCTGGAACTAAAGAATTTACCGAAGTGCTCTAAACTGGTGCTTTTCACACATAATAAGTTGAGTTTTATTGTTATTGATTTGATATGAGCTCACACCTAGTACAGTATGAAATAAATCTGAACTCCGAGGTCTTATAAGAAAAGAATAATAAGCTAGTTGATTTTAAATCATATGCAATACTGTTAATGCTCTACAATAGAAACTGCCTAAATGGAAATTCCTAGAATACTCTTATTTACAAATAATATTCAACTGAAAAATCTTTTAATTTTACAGGTACATATAACAAGAATATTCAAATCTTTAATGTTAATACTGGAGAGCATTTATTCTCTTTGGCGGGACATGTTGCCCAAGTAAATGGGTTATGCTTGACATTCTCTGAAACTCATCTAGTCTCTGTTGCTGATGATGGATGCATTAATGTAAAATAAATAATAAAAAATTTAGTAAGATATGTATTGAATTAAGATCTGGGAATTGGACCGAAGAACTCTCATACAATCAATTAATGTTGGACCAGATTATTGTGCTAAGGCAGTCACTATTATTGGGGATGTTTTATTTATTTGCGGCAGCGATGCCGAAATAAAAGTAATTTTGCCAAATTTTAAACATTTATCAATTTCAATTTCAGATTTATCGGTATGATCGTATGTTCTCTTAGCTTTCGATGATTTACAATTAGTAATTGATATATATATATATATATATTATTGACATTTTTTAATATAATTTTGTATTTTTTTAAAGAAAACTTTGTTATTTCTATTGAAAACTGGTGAGTTGCATGTAATCTACATTTTACCTTATCGTGTTGCTGCCAATGCAACCCAGAATACAATCGTCGAACATTCGACACCAGTTGCGTAAACGGCGTTGGAACTGTATCGGATGGGATGGATACTCCCAAAAAGTAAGTGTACCTCTGTATACTATAATCGTCGAAAATTCGAGCAAGTTCGCGGACCACTGTTAGAAGGTAATTTGCCGTCTTTATTTTAGGCGTTTTTCTCATTATTTTGTCTTGTCGGAAAAACAGAAATCTTAAATGACACTAGAACTGCAACATAGTCCAAGTGAGTGCGTAGGTCGACTCACCTCCTTTACAAAGGCACTCATATATTTTTCTTAACTCTAAATTAGTCTCTCTTGCCAACTATCTTATGTTCTGTAACTCTCGTCGTAAGGATTGGATTTCGCCCTGCGCTAGAATTAATATAAACAGATTAAATCAACAGTTTAAACAAAATTTATAAGTTCAAAATCTTCTACAAATGTTGGAATTTACGAGGAACGGCAATAACTATAAAAAAATAAACATTTATTTCATTTACACATCATTTAGTAGTTCGATTGTTTCTAATGTGCGATTGGAATGACCTATAGTGCGGGCATCTCTATGCACACAGTCTGGTGCAATCCCGTTTGCCCGGTTTGAATTTCTTTTCCAGTTGCATTGTCAGCAATCTGGGCTCAATTTTCCTAAATCTAGTTTTGTCGTTTCGCTCATTATAAATGTACACAAAATGAATTTTCAGTCACATAATGAGGATTTCGGATTCAAAGTTTTGCTGGGGTACTACTCGGTTGACTCCAACTACTTTAACTTCTCGCCTAAGGGATGATTGTCCATTCCGCATACCTCATCTGCCATTTTGTCAACTCGGAGCAGAACCCTGCATAATCTATACTCCAACATAGTACCCGTGAATTACTTCACGTTGGTAATGCACTATGTCGGCGAGACACCAGAAAGCAGGTGAGCCCCTGCCTTAGGACTACTCCGCTCTGAGGCCTCGACTTCCTCTTCCCCACTGACGATAGAAGGACTTACGTCTAACTAATTGGTCACTGTCAATATTTACACTGTGTCTAAGCTTGATACGAATGTTTAGTACCTCTAGCTGAAAATTATGACAAAGTGTTGAGCATGGCATGTGGTAAGATTTCCTGGCGAGAACTATTGATAGTGAGTTGCAGTAGGTACTATTACGTTATCTCTGGTATGTATCTGCATGTGGTATTATCACTTGAATTCGCAATGTGTGTACTCGTGTTTGCCTACTCTATGAAATTCCAATCACTCTGGCGTTTTTGAATTGGATTTTTCAGATGCTATGTTCTCCGTATCAAGTGGATGTCACATTGTGCTGATTCCCGATGAACATGAAAATTGAAACTTATCCCCGTAATATGCAACATCTCTCGTCTCTTGTGTTGGATATATTATTTTGTTGATGATTCTACTAAACTATTCAGAGGATATCTATTATTCTTGTCTTGACGATGGCTGTTAGTAGTGACTTTGAACGAACAAATTTTATGCTTCGGCCTATCGACAGGTATTTCGGGAATATTCTTTTAATTTAAATAAATAGAAGATGTTTATGCATATTGTCTCGTTTCTCAATTGTAATTTAACGATATCATTACATTCTCCTATACAGTTATAATAATGTGAGAGTATGTGTCCCAAAAATAGGTTTGCTACTATAAACAAGATGTGAGTAAAAATTTCGAAAGGGGAGAATAATTTGAAAATAGATGATGGTTGATCTGCTAACGAAAACAAAGGATCTAGACATACTGTTGATGATAACAAGGAATTTTTGAAGTACGATGACTAAGATTTGTGGAATCCTTATAGACGTAAATTTTGTAGCATCCTCAATCACTGTGAATTATGACTACCTCTTTACCTTCGAATTTGAATTCATTTTTCACCTTTTCCTCGACTGTTCTTTGTAAATTTTAGGCGCTCTTCAGCGACGGACCCGCGAGGAAGCCCCCACATTACGGCCCGAATCAGCTGCGTGATTGAAAAGTTTCACGCCCACCGGCTGAGCACCCGAAGGCCCCTCACACCATGGCGTGAAACTTCTCAACTCCACGTTTCTCATGAACATCTTTTAGATATCAAATAAAAATCAAAATCATATATATATCATAAACATCTTAGTTACTATTACTACTTAAATTTTTAAAACATCTTAAGTATTAGAATCATTAAAACTTATTGTTATTGAAAAAATCAAAATGTAAAAATTTAATTTAATTATATACTAGAAAATCGAAATTACGTCATTTACAAGCATAAACCAAACGCATTCTTACCAAATTATTCTGATAACGTTGATCTGAGGGCTGAGTCGAATGATCGAGTTGATTGTAATTCTTAAATGGTTGTTTGGATTTGTCTCTAACGATTGTTTATCCTCGAATAGTCTAATTTTCCGTGAAGTGCTGATAGTTTTCGTACCTAAGAGTTTTTTGGTTTTAACATTATGATTTTTTACAATTTCCTTACCTAAGAGTTTTTTAGTTTTAACATTAAGTGTAATGATTTTAGTGCCGGCTTATATACAAATTTTTCATGTATGCGGACCAATCAAAATTGAGTACCGCTTGATTTTCTAATTTAATTTAATTTTGCTGTTTTTTGGTTATTTTTCTTATTTTTCCTTATTTTTATTATATTTTTTTATTTGTTTCTTTAATTTTCTCATTAACTGCAGAATTTTACGTCATTTTATTCATTATTGTATTTTTTCTTATCTTAATTTCTTATTTTTATTCTTTGTTTTAATTCTTATGTCTTAATTTATTATTTCTTTTGTATCCTGATTCTGGTTTATTTTTAAATTTTTTGTTTATTTTTATTTATTTAAAATCTTACCTATCTTATTTTCCTAGTCATGCTTTCAACTCAGCCCAACAGTTTTTACGCTATATATCTTTGTAAAATTTTAGTTTTCCATTTTTGTCAATGATTTTTCTTGATCTTTAATTAGGTCGAACAAAATTTATGACTTGTAAATTTACAGATTTACAATTTTTAGGTTACTTTACTAAATGTTCTGAGATTTAGGTCGTTCAGAACTTTATTTGTTCTTCCTACGTGGGCCACTAGACATTAGTGCAACGAGCTCTTAGTGTCTTATAAATTCTCTGAGTTTTAATAGTGATTTTAGAAATGTTGTTCAGAAGTACATAACAAGTTACATTAAGCAAATTTGCTCGCCAACATAGCCCACTGGACATCAGTGTGACGAATACTTAGTGTTGAGTATTAAGACCTTGGTAAATACGAACAAAAAATCTTGACAAAATTTCCAAATCTTTCTAACTACATTAATCATTGCCCGTTAATGTTCCGTGGTTGCACGACTTATGTAAACCTGAGCGTGATAGCATAACGCCGAGGCTTCTCACAAGTTGATACCGGAGCGTTAGGGCATTTGTCTTCCCCTTTGTCTTCGTCCTCCGTGGACACGAGAAGTTGCAGTGCTAACTGCACAGATAAGCGGCATTAATCCTCGTAGGTTAATGATGTTAATCATTTTACTATCTTGTGGGATGTTTTGGCTGTCGAGCAAAAATATTGGTACTGCTTGCATTGATTTTATATCGACGAAAATGATTCTGTCCTTAAAGAAGATAGAAATCAAAAAAACGTGAAAAAAATCTTTAATTTCACTAATACAGTTACACATACAAATCCCTTAACATTTTTTCGAGAGTTACAAAATTTCTGGTTAAAATTTCATGCTTTGATTCAGTAAAACAAATTCGAATTCTTAATTTATTTCTTGATTCAATATTATTTAATTTTAATGGCGATTTTTATTTTCTAATTTTTAGAATTTTATTTAAATTCGTTGTCATGATGAATTTGGCCATTTTCTAGAATATTCTGGTGTTTTTATAGTATTTCTTGATAAGTTAATTTTCTAAACTTTTATTGTCTATATTGTATTTTTCTAGTTTCGACGCCATATTGGATTTCTCCAATTTCACAAAATGCTCTCGTGAATTAATCATTTTACATGAATTTTAATTTATTTTTGACTATTATCTATACAAATTTTTTATTTCTATTTTCGTTTATTGCCATGAATTCGAATTTGTGTTTGCCATGTTATATTTATGTTTATTTCGTGAAATATTTATTTCTTTTGTTATTGAAATTTTCTTTATTTTTATTAGGGTAATAACCATTATCATTATTTTTCGTAACAAAACTGAAACACATCACATTCGAGAAACAATTGTATGCAGATGACTATAGTAACATTAATTTATTGAAAAAAGTTCCTCCTCCTTTTTATTTTTTTTTCACACATCGCGCAGTTTGACTATCGGTTTCACACTGATTTTTTATATGAAGTTCTAGAATGCTTTTAAGCACATTCCATTCAGCTGTTTCCATTTGTTTATAAACAACGCATTTACAGATGGTTGTTATTTTTTCCCTTGTTTTGATTATTTTGGATAAACTATCTTGTTTTCAGTGCAAGATTGCAAGTCTTACATAGAGGAGGAAAATTACATCACATTTAATAACTTTTAGAGCACAATAAAATGTCTTCTAGAAATTCAAGCAACAGTGTAAAGTCAAACAGGTGTATTTTGATGAAGAATCTACTCTCATCTAAGGATGTCAGAAAACCAGTAATCTCTGAAGGACAGAAAATGAAAACCAAAATTGTCAAAAACTTCAAAGCAAAGATCCCTATGTGTCTCCAGTTTGATAGTGAAAGACTGCAAGGGGAAGAGTACCAAGTAATTCTGCTGAAAAATATGACAACCGAAATAAAACTAGATATATTTTTAAATGTGAGAGTGGTTCTGCCGCGGCCATTCACAAGGAACTACATCAGCTAATTGATGAATACGATGCTTGGAAAAATATTTGCATGATAATCTGCGAAACGACCGCAGTAAAATACTGGTCGTTTGCACGGGATAATAAACCTCATACAGGATGATGTCTTGAGCAAGGGCTTTCAGAAGCCACAATATGTTGGCTGTCAGCACCATGTACTCAACCTCCTTCTGTAGCATGTCATGAATTTTATTCAAGAGCCAACGAGCATATCAGAAGTCACTATTCTTTCATTGACAAATTAACAGAAAACTATGTCTCTCTTCAGGCTGATTACCGCCTCGTTGTGACAGATGATGTTAACATAGGCTAGAAACCTGGATGGCTAGATGATTTTAAATTTTTATATGAACTATGTCAGGCATATCGTAATTACAAAACAACTTCACATTGGTTTCGAATCAGCTGGAAGAAACTCCCAAATTTACACCATGCAAGATGGAACTCACGTGCGATATATAGCATTATTTCTCATATCAGAGTGGCGCATCATCCTTGTTCCAGCATACGACTTCATTTGCTACGAATGGGCAAATGCTTGGTTCCATTTGCAATACTACAATAAAACGTCCTTCATTTAATTATTTACCTCACGCAATAATATAAGATGTAAGAAGACAATTAAGTGTTTAAAGACGCGACATTCCGAGATCTAACCAAATTGGTGAACGTGCTGTAAAATTGATGAAGGAACTTCATGCGAAATCGAGAAAAATTGAATTTTTGAAACTGAAGTTCATAGGAAATAATATTTTTTAAAGATTTCTTCTACATTTTGTACAAATTACTAGCTGTTCTGTATCTTATTTCTTAATAAAAGTTGCATAGTTATTACTGTTAATCTTTTGAATAAAGATAAAAAAACATGTCCTAATTTTGATAAAAATTATTTCTTCACTTTCTTCTTCCTAAAAAAGAGGGGGGGGGATTTTTTTTAAAAAAAATCAAAAAAACAATTTATATTCTTAAATTACACATAAACTTTCCTCGATTGCAAGCGGTTTCATAAAGATTTTTTTTTGTTATTACCTTAATTTTTATGTTTCGACATTTAAGTTTTGTTTTCTCTTTTTATCGTGATTACTTGATGTTTTTACGTGTTTTGAATTTGACTTGACTTTGACATATTTTTGCGCATTCTGAGGTAATAAAACCTTATTTATTTTGGGTTAAAATCAGTTCTTACCCAACAAAACTATTTATATTAAAAATCTTATAAATAGTGCAGAACACTCAATTAAATCTATGTCCGTTACATTTCAAATTATTTACTATGGTTAAGTTAAAGTCGACTTCTTTTTTATGTTCTGTTCTGCTAAATTTTAGGTTTTCATTAAGTACTAGTTTTCTCATTTTACGAACTTCATGTACTAAATTGGATAATATTATGAAAATCAATTATTATAGTTTTGAGTATATGGATTTTCAAAGAGAAGGACGTTACAGAAAATATCAATTAGATTGTGTTTGCGCTTTCGGGTGACTGGAGAGGGAGAAAACGGTCCAGTCAAAAGGGTCCCCGCCAAAAGAACCGCGTAAACACTGAGTAAACAGAAACACACTGTTTCCGGAAGTTTCACACCCCATCAACAACTATACACTTATCACTACTCGCCCTGGAAAGCCCTTAATTCTATTTTACATCGCACTGCCACATATTCTATTCCTGACCAGCCTGATACATCTTTTCTTGCTCACGAATTCTGTGAATTGTTCACTGACAAGATTGATCGAATTCTTGCTAAATTTACTATTCTGGCCTCTCCTGGTCCATATAAAATTCCAACTACTCCCCCGTCAAAACAATCCCATGGTACTATATGCATGTATACTGACGTTCGGAAATTAAATTTTTAATTTATTATAAATGGTCGCATTTTAACTGATTGAACTAATTTTTCAGAAACCAATTATGATATTTTGTAATAAATTCTCAGTAACTAAAAAACACATGATAATGAAATGTTTTTTATTTTCAGTTTTTTCCTGATGATCCCCTGTAAAATTTATAATTCCTACTAAAGATGAAGAATATCATACACGAAGAAATTATAAAATCAAAAAGTTCTGAAGGATTTATTAAAAATCATCTCCTCTCGACACTATTTCCTTGCAAGTTGGTCGTAATAGTATGGTATGCTCCCATTGTGCTGTGTAACTTCCTTTGATATCACACAATGGAGGATATGGATCAATGATTCCATTTTCAACCAAATTTTTCAACGCTCCAATGTAACGTTCTTCTCCTATCCTGTCTAACCATCGCCGACAAAAGGCCAATGTTCCAAAATTTTTGTTGATAGTGCTTAGAAGGGCTTTTGATCTTGCGAGTCTCAGCGGTACGTGGCCAACGTCAAAATTTTTCATATAATGTGAACATTCCATGTCCTCAATTACATATCCTCGTCCTGTACTGCCAAAGGTTTCGATAGCATAGTATTCGTTTTCCTTACAACGATAGATTGAATTTTGTTAGAATGTAATTAAAATAACTTACTTCCATCTTTGTAGCTTCTCCTCCTTTAACTATGGGAACTGTCTTGCCGGCATGTATTTGATATGGACCAATTGAATGACCACTCAAATTTCTAATGGGTTTCACTGTTAATGATAAATTTTATTTCTAATATTTTTTATTACCTTTATATGTTTTCCCATCTAATTCTACTTCATAGGATTCCATAGTTTCCTGAATGGCTTCTCCAACATCACATAATCTGACATCTATTCCAGCTTCTTTAATTCCAGTATTCGTTGCGTCCTTGACAGCTTCTAATAACCGGTCATATTTTTCATTGAATGTCAATGTAAATGCACAATCGATGATACAGCCTAGGTAATATTTTAAAATTAAATTTTTATTTATAAAATATACCATTGACATGGACTCCGAAATCAATTTTACAAACATCATCATATTTTATGACAGTAGTGTCACCAGCATTGGGGGTGTAATGCGCTGCAACATGGTTAAGTGAACAACCTGTTGGAAAGCCCAGGCCAGAATCAAGACCCTTTTCATTAATAAGAGCTCGGCTTGTTTTTTCTAATTCCTCACATATTTCTATCATAGACATATTTGGCTTAACCCATTCTTTGATGTATTTTCTTGTTTGACGATGAACTTCTGCGCCTTCTCTAAAACTTTTATAGATATCTTCGTGTAGGATATCATTAATTTTGGCTTCTTCAGAACTATATCTGTCTTTACTCGTGCGTCTGGAATTTCAGAATTTATGTAACAATTTATAATAGAAATTCACCCATCAGTCATATTGTTGTATTCTTGTATTTCTCCAATGGGATAATTTCCCTTTGAATATAATTGGTTGACGGGAATAGTTGGCGGGTATGTTTGTTTCGGGGCTAGTGAATAAAATTAGATATCTCAATACTTTATCAAAATTCAAACCTGAGTTATTTGTTTCTAATTTTTCACCATTCTCTAAAAGAAAAATTGATACATTAAAATATTTAAAAATTTTTCTATACCTTTTTTCTTGTTTTTATTCTTATTCTTCTTCTTTTTCTTCTTAATTTCAGTTACATTTTTTTCTTCTAAAGAAGTCATTTTTATGCTTAAATACCTTATACCTTACCTTCATTATTTTCTAGAATTATTTCTTCATTGTTAACTAGAGACTTTTCATTTTCCATTATCATTACCGAAAATTAAATTTTTCTTTAAAGTTTATATAAAAACAAATTTTTTTAAAATTTTTTTAACTACCTGCTTAAGTGTTCCATTTTCAATTTGAATTTATCTAAATTCGTACGTTTAATAATTACATTCTTAAATATTTGTCAATAATTTGAAAATATTAAATAAAATTTTATAAATTCTTTTATTTAATCGAGATTTCTTTTTCATTAAATTTTAAATCATTTAAATTTCCGAATGCAATTTGATTATTTTAATTGACCATTGTTGCTATATTCTTTGAATAATTAAAAAAGTTCAAGTGAAGACAAAAATAAAAAATTTTTATTTTATTATTTATAATGAGAAATAACCAGAGGCGGCTCAGAGGTCGGGACTTCGGGGAATTTTCCCGAGGCCCGCGCTTTAATATTTCTAACAATTATTAGTAACTAGGGCAAGTTTTTGACACCTAATGCAATGCAATTTTTCCAAATTAAGGTTAATTAAAAATTATCTAAGATCAACTATGCAACAAGATAGGTTAGAGGGGCCGGACATATTGTCAATAGACCAGGAGGTAACAAAACAAATAAATGTTGATGATATTATCGAGGAATTAGCAGTAAAAAAAGTTTGCACGAAATAAGAATAAAAAATATGTTCAACACTTAATGTTTATTAAATATAGTTGTTTTAATAATAGAAAGGACACGTTAGATTATTTAAATATTTAAATATACTTTATTTGTTAATTGTTATTTGTTATTAGGATTTGTAAAGAAATTGTAACTGGCGACCACGCCGAGAAAATCGAGTCGATTAACGTAGTGGCAAGAAATCAGCATAGAAAGATGGTCATGGAATCTTTATCTAAACAGGCAAAAAACATTTAAAATTTTAATATCAGAAGGTTCGATATTAAGGTACCGACTTGCATTAAAAACCCAACATATTTGGTGAGCCCGACGTGATTAAAAGTCGGTGAAAATTTGTTGAAATTGTGATAATATTTGAGTGATACCGAAGAATAAAAAGATCGGTGAAAATTTGTTGAGATTAGAAAAGTATCGGAAAAATTTGGAAAAAGATAATAATAATTAAATAAATAAATATTGAAGTGAAACGTTTATTTGAAAGTGGTGAACATTATTCGAGAATTATTAAAGTGGTGAATTTATTATTGAAGCAAAGTGGGAAAATTTGTAACGATTGATTGTTGAAAAGTCAAAATTAAAACGAAAGGTAAATTTTGTAATTGTAACACTTTAAATTTTAGACGAGTAAAGCCTGTAGTTGACCCGATCATTTTATAAATTGAGAAGCCAAACACTAATAGAGAATTTAATGAGTACCCAAAGACTAACCAATAATACAAATAACAATGACGAAACACCTGTGTCCACGGTGGGCAACGGCAAGGAAGGCAATGATTATGCGAGTTGTCAAAAACTACCTGTAGATCAGTACGGTGGAGATCCGCTGGAATTTGTCGATTTTATGGCAGATTACTATATGTATGCGACGGCCTATGGATGGAGCCAATCGATAATGGTGCAAAGATTACCGCTATACCTAAAAGGAGCAGCCAGAGAAACGTGGCAACAAATTGATAAAAGAATAGTAGCAAATGACTGGACCAAGTTGAAAGACGCTTTAGCCACGAAATTAATCGGAGTGGATATCAAACGGATAATGCGACAGAAATTCTATAACCGCGTACAAAAGCCAGAGGAATCGGTAAGTGAGTTTGCTTATCATTTATCAACTCTTGCAGAGAAAGCGTTCGAAGTGAAACCAGAACAGGCCGAGATGGCAAAGCAGGTAAAAGAATTATTGCAGGATCAATTCTTGTCAGGAGTAAAGAAAGAAATTAAAAAGGCTTTATGTTATGTTGATTTTAATGACTTTGATGAATTGATCAAAAAGGCAATGAAAATTGAGCTAAATTTGAAAAGCACACAGTCAAAATCAGAGTCGTTTGCAGTCATCTCAGGCGCAAGCGAAAGATCAGTAACCCCAATTAGAAACAATCGTTTTCAACAAACAAGTAGTCCATCACCAAAATTTAGATCCAAATTTGAGTCGAACAAGTCAACAGATATTCAAACAGATGGAAAGGAAGGTCCCATCCAATGTAGTCATTGCCAAAGGATTGGACACCATGTTAACCAATGCTGGTTTAAAAATAGAGTACAGAGAAGCCCAATTCCGATTCAGTGTGATAATTGCCAAAGAATGGGACATGACAGCAATCAATGCTGGTCCAAAAATAATGTACAACGGAGTCCAAGGCAAATGTGGCCTGATTGGTTAAAAGGAAATGGTGCGAAAAGTTTCACTAAAGCGAACATTAATGAGCAGAGAACTAATGATAACTTAGAATGCTTTAATTGCGGAAGAAAAGGGCATGTGTCACGAAATTGTTTTGCCAGGTCAAGATCAACATCAATATCACCATCACCGCAGAGAGATAAAGTAAATCTACAAGGACAAATTCAATGTCATTCATGCAGAAGTTATGGACACATGGCTAGATCATGTCCAAGAAATATGGATAAATTCCAAAGGCCCATATTAAAGAAATCGATTAGGTTTCAGAGTGACAAACCGCAGATGGATAATGTAGCTTTTATTCAGCCAGATAATTTTAATGAAAGAATTGAAAGCGAAGTGAGAGAAATGGGTCGACGTTTGGATCGATTGATGTCAAAGTTTGAATCAGAAGAGGACTACAATAATCACATGATGTATGAGTCGCAAGAGGAATTGAATGAAAAAGAGTCGAAAAGGAGAGTTATAAAAGATGATTTAGAAAGTGAAAAAGCAACAATGATAATGACCAGAATCGAAAAAACTAATTGGAAATAATGAAATAGAGTCGGCTAAAGTGATCAAATCGTTGAGAGAATTAAGTCAAATATCTTTGAGTATGAGAAAGATAAAAAGTGTAATTAGCTTGTGCGTTAACAACTATAATATGAATCCAAAGTATAAAGAAGAAATTAAAGAATTAATGAAAATATTTGGAAAAGCTTTGAGAGAGAAAACTGGGTTAGATTCCATCTTGGTGGAAGTAGTAAACGAGATTGATAAAAGTGTATTATGTTGTCGTTGTGAGGCAAATGATTGTGTAAATGATTTAAAGAATAAATTAAAAGAAAAAAAGGAAGAATGCATGATAGAGTTGAGATTTAATGAGAGATTGTTAGAAAATGACGAATTTTTGGTAGATTGTGGATTTATACCAGTGAGTACAAATGAATTAAAAATGGAAAATGTAATTACTAGTGATAAAATAATGAGTAGTAAAATAATAGACAAAAGGAATTCAAGGGAGATATTAGAGGAATTAAATTATGTGTTATATATCGGAGATGAAGATGAAATCAATGAGAAGTTACAGATTATTGAGAAATTAGAAATGGAGGGCAACGATAAACTAAAAATAGTGAATGCAATACGACCATATTTACATGTGAAAACCAGATATGCCAAGTTATTAAGAAGTTTATTGCAAAGATTGGGCAAGGAGCTCAGAAAGGCAAGAGTAGAGTTAAAGCCATTTTTGATAGCATTAGATTATGAGGGATATGGCAAAACGGAATATGTAGACGAGCATTGGTGTGCAAAGGTCCGAAAATTGCGGAAGAGAGCGGCTGAAACGCTGGGAAAAGATGGAATTATTATAGTAATGCACAAAGGTGAAGAACTTGACGATGATGAATACCTATATGATTGTGGGTGTGTACCACAAGAGCTGGATGAAAACGGATATTTGATCCGAGATGGACGAGTGGAATATTTAGTGAACCATATAGTCGTAGTAAAAGGAGTGAGTTTAGAAGTAAATATTGAGTCTAACAAGCCTGACACAGAGGAACAAGATGAAAAAGTTAAGGGAAATAAAGAAATTGATGAAATCGTTAGTGATAATGAGCAAAAAGATCCTGATAACAAAGATCAGTCCACAGAAACCAGATGTACAAGGAGAGCCACTTGTACCTGAAGGCGAAATAAATGGTGAAATCAAAAATAAGAAAGTTAGAACTTTATATGAAATAAAGAAATATTTAGTGAGGCTAGAACAGGACGTCGACGAAACTAAGAAAAATGTTGAAACATCTCGTTAAAGCAGTATATCCAATGTTCGACATAGAAATAGAGGTAGATGATGAACTGAAAGAAATAGTTAAAGAGATGAAGAATAGGCTTCCTGAAGTGATGCAGAAATTTGGCGAAGAGAATACATTTTGCGAGAGATCAGTAATTGAAAATTGGCAAAAAATGAAATTAATAAGGAAGTTATAATAATAGCTTTAACTTATGTTGTTTTAGAAATTGGAACGCATACGTTCGCAAGGTCAGATAAGTTAGAAAATTTGATAGACATCGCTGCCCGGCTAGTAAACGAATATTTAATGAGCTGGGTAAACGAAAAAGGTGGTTGGAAAACACTGTGTTCATCTCTAACAGAAAAGAAAAATGAGAAGCAAGAAATGAGTCCACCCCAAAGACGAGTAAATGAAAGAGTTAAGCCAGAACTAAGAAAAACTATGATATTTCCATGGGCGATGTTTATGGTGATTACGTTTTGTGCAATAATTACACAGACATCATCTTTAGTTGCGTACGATTGTTCCCAAACTGAAATGGGAAAAGTTTATTCGGTAGTAGATATGTCGGAATGCCCAGGTGCGTATCCGAGCAGTTTAAAAATAGAAAATGACGTAAAATATTATGTGTATCAAGAGTCTGATCGGCGAAGAACTCAAGTGAGAGAGTGTATTGTCAAACATACAACATTTGTATTTTATTGTGGTAAATGGAGCCATACCTCACTCATAAAAATGCATGCGATACCTAGCCCAGTCGAGGTGCTTCCAGAAAATTGTCTAGCAGCATTTCAAACAGGAGAATTAAAAATAAGTCCAGAAATTCGTTTAAAGGCAAAATTGAACCATAGAATACGAGAAACAATAATTGTAAAGGGAGTTATGAAAGCAAATGGCGACTGTGAAGGTGAACCATATAAAATGAACGGTAAAATTATTCAGCAAACAGTGGTGCTAGAAGAGTATCTCACGGAGTTGAGAGAGTTCGAAGGAGCTTTCGATGATGATACGGGAAAATTACAAACTCATCCATTCTGTAATATGAAACAAACACATTGTCAAACCGGGGAATCGATTCTTGTTTATAATGTAGAAACAAATAAGTGTAATTTAGCGCACTTAAAAACTATGAACTTTAAAGAGCTAGTAGGAGAACAGTTTAGAGATAAACCAGATAATTTCAATATGAATTATAGACCAAATAATACCATTAAATCAACCCCAGTATGGACAAAGCAAATGGGAACAGTTTTAATGTCTTACGTTACCAGCAGATGGAATGCGATTTATAAAAAAGGAAATCACAAATAAATGTGGTCGAATGGTATATGTAACAAATTATAAAGGTGTTTACGTGTCCTAGAAATGTTGTGGAAGAAGCAAAAATTAAAATTCACAGAGATGACATTAAACTTACTCATTATTTTAATAATAAAATTGATTATTTGTTTCATTTTAGTCAAAACATCATGGAAAATGTATATAGAGAATGATTCTGAACGATTGTAAGTTGAATAAAGAGATTCTCCGAAATCGGATGGCGATGGCAATTACGAATCCAAATTTAGTAGCACCTATGCTAATATCAGAAAATGGAGTGTTTGCGAGAATATTTGGAGAAGCATTATACAGTTACAAATGCAAAGAAGTCACAGTGAAAATTGCCAAATACGAAAAATGTACGAACGAATTACCAGTAAGCTTTGGGGAAAGGTACGATTTATGGAACCGATAACTAGAATCTTGCTTGATGAACAAACTAAACAAAACTTTTGCAATGCAATCGATTATTAGCCCCTTTATACCGATTAGCTACAGACTCATGGATAGCCTTACCAGATTATCGTGGGGTCAAGACTCCAGACAAACTAGAATTAACAAATTTAGAATACCTGATAAATTTCACATTTTAAACAAAATGGCACAAATGGGCTTGTATGCAAGCGAAGATATCGAAGAAGCTCAAAGGAATTTGTTGTTTCCATCCAAAAAGGAACGGATAATTTCAGAAATGATTGACACAGTATTACCGAATGGAGAAGGAACAGTAAATTACGAAAATTTGCTAACACCTGATCATTTCAAACGAGCTACATATAAAACGATGGAAAAGATTCGGGGCAAGTTCATGTTTTTGGGACAAGCATGTGCAGGTTTAATTGGAATTTACGTGATTATGATAACGGCAAAGGTGGTAGTGTCGCAAATGTTGTCAGTACATCGAATATACGCAATATCGGGATGGTCATGGAAATTAGTTATTGGTTGTATTCCATTGTTGGCTAGATTCTTTATTACAGATCATCAATTTAAAGAAATGGCAAGAGTAAGGGCACAATTAAGAAATGGCCGGAAAAGTGAGGAATCGACGTGTCAGTCGGAAGATAAAAACGACGATCATAATGAAGATAACAACAACGGGGAATCGGAGCATAAATGCTTTCGAAAAAGTGTAATAAAGAGTAAAGTAGAGCCAGAGTCCAGGTTCTTGCTTGAACCAATGCCAAAATTAAGCGGGATTGATACTCTTAGTAGATGGTATACCCCGACATTTAGACCAACAGCACCAGTATATCCAAGTGAAAAACTAAAGGAGATGAAATCGGTCGATAATATCACAATAGAATTAGAGAAGATTGAACCAACGAGTGCTGAAATTGAAAGAAAGAATATGCTTGGTCTACCATGCAGCTATGCACTAATGACAACAGTAGTAGGAGGAAAACAACCTCGAATAAACATACAGTTTAACAAGAGAAAAGTGGAAGCTTTATTAGACTCAGGCTCAAGTCATACTATAGTAGCGGAAAGTTTCTTGACGTATCAGGAGAAAGCCAAAATAAAACCAACGAATCACATTATTAAATCAATGTCACATAATGCACTAAATATTGTTGGAAAATTAGAAGTTAAACTGATAATTGGAGATCAAGAAATAATTCATTGGGTATCAGTGATGAGAAAAAGTCCTGTAAAATGTCTAATTGGCATGGATGTCATGGAGCAACTACATGGAATCTCTCTTGATCTGAGAACTGGAAAACTAATAAAAGGACAATGGGTGAAGTAGTGCCTGAAGTAGGAGAGGTATTTCTAAACCAAACATTGGAAGTACCACCAAAAAGCGAAGTAATATACTATGCAGATGTTATGAGGGTCTCAGATGAGGAGTACATATTTGAGCCAAATCAAAAGCTGGTTGAAAAATACGATGTGCCTATGTGTGATGAAGTAGTGAAAGTCCAAAATAAGTCAGTACCAGTTAGAATAGCGAATTATAGTACAAGATCCGTTGAGATAAAACCCAAAACCAAATTGGGAAAATTAACAAAAATCAAATCAGAGGAAGCTCAGAAGTTACCGAGAAATATAAAAATTTATAAAGAACCTCAGATCACAAGCAAAGATTTGACGGATTTGCAAAAACAAGAATTCGGTGCATTATTAAAGAAATATAGAAATGTATTTGCAAAACATGAGTATGATCTGGGACTCACTCAGGTGATTGAGCATGAAATACCATTACTCAACGAAACCCCAATAAAATTACGGCCGTATAGAATACCATACATACATCAGGAAGAAAGTGATCGGCAAATCAAAGCAATGAAAGAATTCAATATAATAAGAGATAGTTCCTCACCATTCTCATCATCAATAGTAGTAGTTAAAAAGAAGGACGGTGATTTAAGATTTTGTGTTGACTATCGAAAATTGAACCAAGTAACGAGAAAAGATACATATCCTATTCCTGTTCCACAGGAGATGTTCGATCAGATGGGGGAGGTGCAATATTTTACGGTAATAGATCTTAATAAAGGATACAATCAATTTAAAGTCAAAGAGGAAGATAGAAGGAAAACTGCATTTTCAGATGGGAAGGGTCTATATGAGTTTAACGTGTTACCATTCGGATTAACAGGAGCACCTGCTACATTTCAGAGAGGTATGAATTTTGTCTTGCGCGATATACCACATGCATTAGTGTATATTGACGATATAATAATATTTTCGAATAGTTTTCAGGAACATTTGCAGGATGTGGAAACAGTATTCAAGCGATTGTTAGAAGCAAACTTAAAAATAAAACCCTCCAAATGTGAATGGGGAAAATCTGAAGTAGTCTATGTGGGTCATATCATTTCGCGTCGAGGTTTGCAACCAAATCCAGAAAATGTAGAGAAAATTAAGGAATATCCTATTCCCAAGGATGTAGATCAGGTTCGACAATTTCTGGGATTAGCTAGTTATTACAGAAAGTTTATTAAAAGTTTCTCACATGTCGCACAACCTTTGAACATGTTATTGAAAAAGCAAGCAAAATTTAAATGGACAACAGCTCAGCAAGAAGCGTTTGATAAACTCAAAGAAAGCTTAATAAAACAGCCGATATTAAAGATGTCCGAACTTTAAAAAACC
>CAUHTR010004286.1:0-12500 GCA_959609185.1 Schmidtea polychroa | reverse complement strand
CCTAAGGAATAGTCAATGGCTACAGGATTTGAAGGGGGGTCATTTATGAAAATTTTCAATTTATACTTTAAAATATAATATAAGTTAAATATATATTAAGATAAGTTAATTTAGTATGCTTAGGTAATGGGTAATGACTGTATGATTTTGAGGGGGGTCATTCATAAAAATTTACAATTTATATTTTTAAATATGATATAAGTTAAATATGTATTAAAATAAGCTAATTTAGTATATTTAGGTGGTAGTGGATGACTATATGGTTTATGGGGGTCTTTGATGAAAAATTTTCGACTATAATTTTTAAAGGTAATCTAAGTTAAGTATATATATTAAATAGTCTAAATTAGTGTATCAGGTAGTGGTTAATGGTTATATGAATTAAAGGGGGTCATTTATCGAAATTTTCTAAATTTATATCGTAAAGGTAATGTATTAATGTATTTAGACAATAATTAATGGTTAAGGGACCTGAGGAATTGTTAAGTTTGATAACTGTACATATATAAGTTAATTTATTACTATATATATTGTTCTCGCCAAATATATAGTTTGAGGGGGTACTTGATGAAAATTTACAATTTATATTTTAAAATATAATATAAGTTAAATGTATATTAAGATAAGCTAATTTAGTATATTTAGGTGGTAGTTGATGACTATATGGTTTATGGGGGGGTCTTTAATGAAAAATTTTCAACTATGATTTTAAAGGCAATCTAAGTTAAGTTAAATTTATAGTTTATATTTTAAAGCTAATATAATTTTATAATTTATATTTTTATGAAGTTAAATTTATAGTTTAGATTTTAGAACTAATATAATTTTATAATTTATACTTTTAAGTTTATAATTTATATTTGGTGAAGTTCAATTTATAGTTTATATTTCTAAAGCTAATATAATTTTATAATTTGTATTTTTAAGTTTATAATTTATATTTTTATGAAGTTAATTTTATGGTTTATATTTTAAAGCTAATATAATTTTATAATTTATACTTTGAAGTTTATAATTTATATTTGGTGAAGTTAAGTTAAATTTATAGTTGATATTTTAAAGCTAATATAATTTTATAATTTATATTTTTATGAAGTTAAATTTATAGTTTATATTTCTAAAGCTAATATAATTTTATAATTTATACTTTTAAGTTTATAATTTATATTTTATGAAGTTAAGTTAAATTTATAGTTTATACTTTAAAGCCAATATAATTTTATAATTTATATTTTTATGAAGTTAAATTTATAGTTTATATTTCTAAAGCTAATATAATTTTATAATTTATATTTTTATGAAGTTAAATTTATAGTTTATATTTCTAAAGCTAATATAATTTTGTAATTTATACTTTTAAGTTTATAATTTATATTTTATGAAGTTAAGTTAAATTTATAGTTTATACTTTAAAGCCAATATAATTTTATAATTTATATTTTTATGAAGTTAAATTTATAGTTTATATTTCTAAAGCTAATATAATTTTATAATTTATATTTGTATGAAGTTAAATTTATAGTTTATATTTCTAAAGCTAATATAATTTTATAATTTATACTTTTATAATTAACTTAGAGTTATAATTTATAATTTTTATCGTCAATACAAATTTGTAATTTATAATTTTTATCGTCAATACAAATTTGTAATTTATAATTTCAAGAAATTAAATTTATAATTTATACCTTTATAACTAATCATAATTTATATTTTGAAGAAATTAAATCTATAAGTACAATTCACATTTTTATGAAATTGAGAGGATAGTTTATACTTTTATGGGTTTACGATTTGTATTTTTATAGTTAGTTTAGAGTCTATTCAATTTAGTGTAGAATAATGTGAAGATGTTGCCCGAACTTATAAGTTATAGATATAATATTGGTACTTTATAGATAAAGAGACTTTATCAATATGTCTACGGGAATTTGCGCATACCAAGACCATTACGATAGAGAAATTTAGTTTGCATTAAAATAGGTTATTTTGTGGGCATCGATAGATATTAGTTCGCTTACCAGTGCGATTGAGATTATATCATCTTAGGTCCTACTCATCGCCTGAACTTTAGGTTGCAGTATTCTTACAGGGGATGGTTCAAAATTTTTAAGTCTTTAATTGCCTTAAAAAATTTTTGCGCAGGGATCTCCCTGTTATTTTGAGTTAATTAGTTTCTTAGGTTCACATTGAATTTATAGTTTAAGAGGGATTCGTTTAGAAATAACCAGCTACACTAGCATGTTGTATTGTGTGAAATTTGAGTCAGGGGATATACCCCGTTTATCAGTTCCTAATGTTGTGCAAAATAGTATAATTTAAGTGTTACTTTAGAATGTAAGTTAACGAAAAGGTCGATTTAATTAAAATTTACCTACTTTCCCGACCACACTGAGTACGGTACGATAGGCCCTATTGTAATATGTATCCACAATTAGTTTCCCATAATTATTTCGTCCGCATAGTCCCTGTGACTATGCCAACTACCAAGAAGGATTTATACGCCCTACTCATGGTTAAACACCAATAGTTCGTGGCGACTTCTGGTTAAGATTATGATTTTAGTGCATGTAGGGTCGAGGACCCGAAATCATTATGAACTGTGCATGCATAAATGATAAAGTGCATAGGTGCAGGTTTGGCTGGGATCTCGCTTCAAAATTATTGATAACCGACGATCTCATTCAAATCTACACCTCTATAATTAAATAGAAATAATGAAAACAAGGTTTCAATAATAATAATTTATAATTCACAATGAAATCGTCCTTACTTACAATCTCAGAAAAAATCAAAATCAAAAATTTGGCATAAGAGTAAGCATTAGCATTTGCATTTTTTTTCTTGCTTAAAAAGTGACGAAATGTGTTAGTTTATATAGCCTCTGTTTGACGTGTAAGTATACATGCGTGCATTGATGCAGTAAAACAAATTCAGATTATTTTAATTCTCGAACATTCGATTTTTAATTTTTATCGATTTTGATGGCGATTTTTCAGTAAGAATTTTTGTTTTTATTTTTGAAATTTTATTTTCGAATTATTTTTTATTAAATTTGCCTCCATGATGGATTTCAGCATTTCCAGAACATTCCATGCTAAATTTAATCTATTTCTTATTTTTAAATTGTTTTTTTTTGATTTCTTTTCTAAAATATTTATTTTTTAAACTAAAATATTTATTTTTTATAAATTTTATTGGGTCGTTTGGCCGTCATGATGGATTTCGCCATTTTTATGAATTGTTCTGGATTTTTATTCAAAATATCGATATAATTTTCTTTACGTAAGATTTTATGAAGATTTTCTTTAATTTTCTTTTTTAATTTTTACTAATCGCCTTTATTCGAATTTGTTTTTTGTTGTTTTATGTCTTTCGGTTATATTTGAGTAAGTTTTCGTGTAATACTTCTTGCTCGTGTTTTATTTTATTTTTAATTCAGATGTTTTATTTTTGGGTATATTATCTCTCTATTATCATTGTTTACTTGGTGTTTTATATATTTTTATTTAAGTAAACTTAATGCTGGATATGCGTGTTGTGTACTGACACATTTCGTCCCATTCCCAACTTTGGGTCTAGAAATCAGTTCTAGCCCAACAGCTGTCTTATGAAAGATTTAAACGTTTTGATGCCATTGTCATTGACATTGTATGTCCAGTTTGGTTCGTTGACCATCTCGTTTGTGACTCTCTGTGAGGTTCCAGAATTTCCATTGCGACGATGGTGTCCATTCCCTCACATAATAGTGAGATGTTCTTTTCCCTCCCATCCCGTTTTCGATTTCCAGGGTTGTATGCTTTTGCAGCAAAATAGGATTTGTGGCACCAGAAACATAAACCGTAAATGGTTTGTTAATGGCGTGTATCCACAGGTAGTTGGTCAGACTATGTCTGCCAAACTCAGGCATGACATCGGTAAGCCTAATAGTGGCGTTATGCTTTCCCGGGATTTTTGAAATTATCATTTAACGTTTTGGGGCCTCGTCGAATTTGAAATTGTTGGGTATGCCTGAGCAATGACCGTAGAACCAGTGTCTTTGTCCTTTTCTACCTTGATCAGTTACCTGCTTCTCCAGGTTTTATAGATAAGCTTCTCCTTCACTGAATCTTTCTTGTGTTGTTGCAATTGTTGAAATCGTTCTGAAATTGACGATATAGTGGTGTCCAGAGTCGCGAAGTAGAAGTCAATTTTAAAATCATGTTTGCATCCTTCACTGTATCATCTGATGCTTCGTAATCGAATAACTTCCTTTTTTTCGCTTTCGAGTTTCAGGGAAATCAGGCTCAATATCAAGTTCTCTAGATTTAGCCATTGCAGACGTCACAAGTTCTTCAAATTTATCATCAGTTCTAAGACTTTTTAAGTTGTTCAAAATTGAATTAAGATTTTCTGTTACTAATTGCAAATCGAATGTGGGCTTTTGCATTATTTTGCTGACAATATTGACAAGATTCAATATATCATACCAAATTGAGACGGAACACAAAAATTTAAAAGAACAAATTTTTGAAATTATATTATTTGCTTGAGCCTTAGAATCCATGTCTTTTGTGTGGTCATTAGTGATATCTAATAGAGCTTCATAAATTTCTGACATATACATTTTCAGAGGTTTCAGGGCTTCTATTCGACTTTCCCATTTAGTTGCAGAAAGTGGTTTTAGGGTTAAGTTTTTAACGTATTTTTTTAATACATCCCACCGTTTCACACTAATTGAAAAATAATTATATAGTTCTTGAATCCACACTAAAATACATTTATCGTCTCAAATGAAATTTTAGCTGCATCGTTCTTACCAAATTTAATGAATGAGCAGCGCATGGAACGAAAGAAGCTCGTGAATTTATTTCAAGAATTTTTTGTTGAAGTCCATTATGTCTCCCACGCATATTAGCTCCGTTATTGTACGACTGTCCGCGTAAATCTGATATATTAATGTTCATTAATTTCAAATGGTTAATGATGAACTCGAATAAACCTACACCGGTTGTGTCAGTTACACTTTGGAATCCTAAAAAATACTCACGAATTTCTGCAACATTTCTCGATTTATTGTGATAAACAAATCTTATGACAATGGTTAACTGTTCAGTATGGCTTATGTCTGGTGTTGTATCAAGAATGATTGAATAATATTTTGAAGAGTGGAGCATTTCTAAAATCTTTTTCTTAATAGCATCACTTATAATGCTAATTATTTCATTTTGAATCTGATCACCTAAATAATGACTAATATTCTTTTTCTCAAACGTTTGAACGCGATGTAAATGTTCAGACATTATTGGATCGAATTTAGCTATGGTTTCTATTAATTTAAAAAGGTTTCCGTTGTCGTTTTGAAAAAGATTTTTATGCCAGATCTAAATGCCAAGCATTGTCTTGATAAATACTGTATTATATGAATAATTCGTTCCACGACCGATCGCCAATATTTATTTTCGGTTTCGTAGAGTCGTTGTTGCATTGGGATCAATTGTACAATTTTTTTAGTGAAATTCTCAATTCGCTATATTTTGAACTGTTTTTTATGTGCCCAACACTAGTTTCGTGAACTTTTAATATGTGGCTTAAGTGTTGCCAATCATTACAACCACTAGTAAGTTGTGTAGTATTGTCAGACATTAATTTGCAAAAGTAACAAAATACTGAATTTTGAGTTTTCGAATAAAGCAAATAACTCCTGCAAATTTTTTCCCCGTTTGAAAAAGTTCGATAATAATAATTATCAGAAAATTTACGTCCAGACTCATTTTTTGGGAAGTCTTTCAAAATTAATTGCTTAGGATCATTTTCTATTAAACAATCTCTTAATTTTATATTAATTTGTTTTGGCCAAGTAGCCGGATCGTTAAAATCAATTTTTTCGGAATCGGAATCGGTTTTATTACTTTCTTTCGATTTGTTTTCTATTGTAGAGTTTGTGGATACACTAGAAGAACTTTGTGTTTCGAGATTCAGGTCTTGATTTTCTTCCGTTGCAGTCGTAGTAGGATTAATAGTTTTGTTGTGTTTTAGATTAGTTTAAGTCGGTTCCCTCTGACTCCTAGTGTTCTTTAAAGCAAAACAATGAACGACCCAACGTATATTGAAACAACAGGTTCACAATTTATTATCACCACTTTAAAATTACTAATCAAAGTTTTATACGATTCTCCGCTCGGCGTTGATGCTTTGCAAATAGATAATATTCACCTTTTATTCCTTTATATTCTCTTGACTCACGTTTTCCTCAATTTCTGTTTGATTTGATTTCTTGTTCACCTTTCCGTATTCCTAATTCTATTTCTTCTTTTCCCTACTTTCCCTAATTCGTTTTAGCCTTTTCCTAAGCTCTGTTTCTTCCAACCTTAGTTGAGGCAAAATGCCGATTTTCTCTGATTTTCCCTTTTCTTATATACTCCTCGAAATCAGGATGACAAATGGTTATTGCTGAGCAAATCTTTCATTTGACATTTGCTCCTACGTATTTGCTTCGGCTGTCACCCATAATGGTCAAACGAATCCAGATAATTAATGGCCCTTCCGGTCTTCCTACGCGCGCTATCTTATCCTTGCTCTTTTCCCATTAATCATTGTGTCAAGCTAATGGGCCCAAATCTTCCTTCTGTTTGCTTTTCTTCTTGTTTACCCAGCTCGGGTAATCTTTATCTCTCGGGATCTCCATTGGCTCGGGTTTCCCATTAGCTCGGGTTTTCCATTAGCCAATTAATTAATTAATTAACGTTTTTCTGTTTTCATACATTTGAATGCTTTTCGACCCTTCTTAACCATTTTCTGATAAATCCCTAATCATCATCTTGTTGACCATTAGCTAATCTATACCTGTCCCGTTTTTCCCATTCGATTTCGATGATTTTTCCATTTATTGATTTTTCTCGGATTTCCGGATTCTTGCCTTTCGTAATTGCTTTTGGCATTTTCTAATACTGTTTCCATCACACTTTCCTTTACTATTGATTCTGTGCATGATCCCGCTTTTGTTTGTCTTTTTTCTTCGCTTACTTTCTATTTGAATTATTATCCTAAATTTCATTTAAATTTTAATTTTAATTTACAGACCTCAACAGTTTTAATAGTGAATTTATCTAAAGAACCTGATAGCTTTTGTCGAGCGTCTTCTCGCTGAAGTCTATTTTTCTTATTTTGCGCGCCTGATAATTTTGATTTATTTCCGATTTCAGACATCTAAGGATTTTAAGTTAAAATTTATTATACATTGTAATTATTTAATATTGTTATTTAATATATAATTAGTTATTTAATATTGTAAATTATACTTACGTTGAAATTTTATAATGAATGCCTGATGAAAATCAATAAATATTTGATTTACACAGAAGTCAAATGCAGTGGTGGTCTTGACTAGACGTAAATTTGCGTAAACTTGATTAAACGTAAACTTGACTAGACGTAAATGTGAAATGCTGCGCGTCGCGGTGACGCCTTTATCAAACGAAGTTGAGCGATCTACACCGATTGCATCGCACGAAGTCACGAGAGCGCTTTCATAGCGTGGTAGAATAAAGTATATGTTGCGCCCGCCTTTACAGTATCTCTCTAATAAATCCATATTTGTCACTTTTTCTTTTTTATCATTTAATTTTTTTATATTTAATTTTAATTTTTTTATTTAGTGAGGTGGCGCCTTTTTCACTTGGCACCCTTGTGCGGGGCACAATATGAACAATAGTACGCGGTGGCCCTGTTCTTCAGTAAGGTCGTAGCACGTATAGTGCTATGTCTTCCTTGATATTGCTATATTGGATGGCTTTGCATTCCTGAAATAAAAATCATTATATATATATATATATATATATATTATAAAGACAAGTTATGAAAGAAACAAAAATAAATTAAAAATAGTATTTAAAAATTACCTAAAATAGAAAACAATTACTAATATTAGAATCAAAATATAAATAGTAATAAATAATTACTATTAATAAAATAGATTAAATAAAAAATAATATATATACCGTTATAAATTTTAGTTTTAGGGGACCAAAAATTGACAAACAACAAACAGACAAAAATTGCGACGAAATATTGATCAAATATCATCCAAGCTATTTATAGGAACACCAATTACTAGAATTTGGAAATTTAGAAATATTTGTGCAATCAGAAATTTTGGAAATTTAGGATTTTTGTGTCAATCGGAAAATTTGGAAATATTAGACATTTAGATCGATTGGAAATTTATTCTCAAAAATTTTGCGTTTGGAACTTGGATACATTATCTATTAGCCTCGATTGAATTTCAGTTTAACAACCAATTTTCGGGTTCTTTATAAATTAGTTAATTAATATTAATAAATACATAAATATATACATGTATTAGTACCCATCTCATTATTCTAAAATTATAGAGACACAGACACCAGCCAACAATTTTGTAGCTGTTCTGACTGTTATAATTTCAACTATTAACCAATTATCTGGGTTAATAGTATTGCGATAAAACTTCGGGAATCCCTCCTCTTTATCCATTCACCTATATCGGGCTTTTGGCGCATTTAGGGCCAGCCTTGATCCTTAGAAGTAATCTTTAGGGCGGTTTGTATAACCGTTTTCTGCTCTGTAGTGTGCAGCCAGTTTTTTTATTGTAATTAAATCAATCGTTTGTAAACTATTTAGTTTTAAATACATATTTAAAACTTATTTGTTATTTATATACAAATTACCTACACGCTTTATAACTAATATTTGTGGAGTCAGATTTACGTTTGTGTTAGTTCGAATACCTACCCATCGAACCTAAAAGTTCTTAGAATCCAATTTGATACACGATAGGTATACCAACCATTCTGATAAAACCTTGATGCTGCGATGTGCAAATTGTAATCCGTCTCGGGTTTTAAATCATATAAATCCCATTCTTTTTCTTCTGAGTTAAGTTGGCGGACCCGCAAATACTTATTGTAGAAATGCAGATTGAATTTTTGGCATTATCACACGTTGTAAGTATACGAATTCCGTGATAGATTCTTATGAAATGTAACTTTTCGACTTGCATCGCCATAGGCTGAAAATATACCCTTTTTCCCCTTTTGCCATAGCTAAAGTCATCATACAGCTTGTTATCAACAAAAAGGTTACTGATTTTGGAACACCCCGTGATCTCAATGGGTATCGGTGTTCTTGTGCTTCTTCGTAGTGTTTGGTTTCACCTGTATCTCTAGTGCTTTTACTTTTGAATTTCAGGAGATCCTTTTTGTTGGGATTTCGCACTTTTTACACCGATTAGCATGTACCATTATTGGTTCTGCTTTTCGGTTGGCTACAAGTTGTAGTATGAGGTTTGTATCTGTAGTTCTCAACATCTCATATGGCCCTTTGAAATTCCGCATGAGTTTTGGTGATAAACCTTTCTTGTTATAATGACTTTCCAGCATCACCTGGTCTCCCACCATTATGCCATGTTCCTTGGCTTTTCGGTCATGGTAATCTTTTGATGCTTCCTGATTATATTTTATACTGAGACCTGCTCTAGCCCATGCTTCCTGCATTCTTTAGCTTCTCTGGTCAATGTGAAGATAGTCCCTTCGAGACGCCCTTCCTTCACATCTTCTGCTTCTTCCTCCTGGTCCATTCTCGATAAAGCATCTGCATTTCCATTATGATCTCCTTTTCTATAATGGATTTCTATGTCATATGGCTGTAAAATTAATGCCCATCTGACTAGTTTTGAGGTATCCATTGTGTGTTTCGTCAGCCACTGTAATGGTCTATGATCGGTGTACACTATGATTTTCCTACCCCATAGATAAGTCATAAACTGGGTTATAGCATACACAATTGCTAAAGCCTCTAGTTCGATCACTGCGTAGTTTCTCTTGTGTGGTTTTAATCCTCTGCTAGCGTATGCAATTGCATACTCATCTCCTAGGTCATCTCTCTGACCTAGCACAGCACCTATGCCCCGCGTGCTGGCATCTGTCATAACCAAAAATTGTCTCTCAAAGTCTGGAAATCGCAATATAGGTGGCTTGACGAGTTTTTCCTTGAGCATATCAAATGCTTCCTGGTGTTCTGTTCCCTACACAAATTTGACGTTTTTGCCTTCTAACTGCGTGAGTGGACAAGCTATAACCGAGAAGTTTCTAATGAATTTTCTATAGTATCCGACTAAGCCTAAAAACCCTTTGATTTATTTAACGGTTTTAGGCTCCGGGAAATTCTTTACCTTTTCGGCATTAGCTGGATCCGGTTTAACCCCATCTCGTGAGATGATATGGCCAACATATACCACTTCTGGTTCAGCTCATTTACATTTGGTCGGTTTCACTTTCATGCTGGCATTGATCAACCTCTTGAACACATCTTCCAAATGTTCCAAGTGTTTTTCCAAATTTGGCGAGAATACTATGACGTCGTCAATGTATACCATCGCATGATGTACATCCATGAGCATCAAATTCATTGCTCTTTGAAATGTCACTGGAGCTTCCGTGAGTCCAAATGGCATTACGTTATATTCGTAATGACCCATACTCGTAGAAAACGCTGTTATTGGTATAGTCTCATCTTTTAACTTAATTTGATAAAATCCTTTTTGGGCGTCCATTACTGAGAAAAACCTAGCGTATTCTGCCATTGACTATTAAACCTACGCTATGAGTAACTGGTATGTTGTATTTCTCCGAAAATCTTTCGTCTGGTTTGAATACAACTTCACCTTCCCAATTATTGCTTGTAGCTACAAAGCATACTGTTTCCGCTCTTGGTGGTATGATAGTTGTGTGATCTATATAAGCTGTATCATCGTTGTAAATTTTTCTCTTTTTACCTTGTGCTCGGATTAACAATCCAGATGCACAATCGCATACTACTCCCCGTAGTCTTTTTAAGATGTCCATACCCAATAGACATTCGTCAGGGAGACTTCTCATCACTATGATGTCGTGATGGAGTTCTTGGTCACATAGCTTAATCTGGCAAGATAATGATCCTATTACGTTTAATGAGGATCCGTTTGCTCCCGTTAATTTTACTCCTGCCAGGTTTAAAGCGACTGCAATTCGTGATGGTTCAACAGTTTTGCTTCAATTATGGTACCATCTGCTCCTGAGTCTATCACCGCATTAACAGTATGTCGGTTCACTCTTATTTTTATCATTGACTTTTAATCCAAGTTCACTGGATTATTGACCATCAAAATAGTATCGTGCGAGATACCGATTGTATTGGCTCTCGTTTGTTCTGCTTCCAGTAATTCTGGATCACTCAGTTGAGGATTATATTCTTTAAATTTAGCTTTAAGTGACTCTAATGTTTCCTTTGGATATTGAACTTTGGGTAATTCTGGCAATGTCGAACATGTCAGATTATTAAAATATGGTATGTTCACTAGAATCAATACTAGAGGTGTGTTTTCCTCTCCGATATCTTCCTTCTCTTGTTTGTTGATTTTCTTCAACGTTTTTGCTTTATCCCGCACCTTTTCTGGATTCTGGGAGTCCCGATATTTAGTTCCATTTAATTTTCTAAAAGGAATTTTCTTGAGAAAAGCCAACTCACAATAATCTCTCATTTATTCGTAAATTAATGTGGTGGTTCCCATTCTACAACTACCGAACTTGGCATTGCATAGCGGATGTGCCATCAATTTTCCTGTGGCTACATCGAATGTTCCCTCGTATTCTCGTAATTCCACTGAGTAATCTTCTATATCTATCACATAGGACACTAAATTGCTACCGCGAATTTTCATTCTGCCTTCGCAGGTTCCATCTGAGGCAATTGTTCCTTCTCGAGTGATTGTTATTCCCAATGTTTTCCCAATTTCTGCCGAGATTGATACCTTGTTGTCTATCCTCACGCTTCTTTTTCGAAATGCATTATGTTTAGCGGCCTTGGTATTAGTGTTGCGGATAGAAAAGCAGAATAGCTATTACTACCGCAATAATATTCAAATGTAGTTCTCTGAATTCTACATTCCTTTATCGTTGTTCTATAAAATTCACTTTCTTGGTAGACGTAACATTCTACCTTTTCCCTTTGATGAACCTCCTCTGGATACGCCTATTTGCACTCAATTGCGTCTACTAGCGAATATATCCGAGATAGTTTGGAATTACTACAGTCAAATATTGTCAGTGAATTAGTTTGTTTTAATATACGATTGTCTAAATAATATATATAGTAAAACTAAATTGCTTTGCGATATCGGGTGTTTTGTAGACTATTTTAAAATCATTTATTTTTTATATCAATATTATAAGGTAAATTTATTTTTTAACTATTATTTTCTAATTTTCTTACATTCGTTTTAGATTCCATAAATGGGTTTAAGTTATTACAAAATAACTCTATTTTCTTTATTATTCTTTAGCATATTGTGTTTGTCTGTTTACTTTTATTTCCTGAAATATAATACTATGGACTATATTCCTACAAAATATATACCTTATGAAGTAGCCCCAAACTGTAAAGAACTATATCTACCAGATGTTGATCCAGTGACCTTATATGCAACAGAAAAATGGAGAACACCT
>CAUHTR010004284.1:0-37875 GCA_959609185.1 Schmidtea polychroa | reverse complement strand
TGAATATCAATTATAGCTTACAAAATTTCATATCTCATTTTTCACCTAAATGATATAAATATAAAAATTTTAAATTATTGTTATTTGAAAAGAAATATAAATTGTTTTATTTCATAAATATAATGTTAAATTATTCTAAATATTTGAAATTCTCATTTTACACTCATTTCTTATTAAAAAATATTAATTTAAATATTCATTTATTAAATGATTGTAAGAACATTTCTATAGTTGGCTGGGTCCATTCTATTTCAAGGCTTAAAAATAAATCATTTTTAAAGTTGATTGATGGAAGATCAAATGAAATGATTCAAGTTATTTTTTAAATGCCTCCTAGAATCAACCTGAACATATTTTTACAGGTAGTTCTCACTAATGATTTAGTTCAAAAAAATTTTCATAGAGGGTGTTGCATAAAAGTTAGTGGTGAAGTAGTTGATTCCATTGGGCAAGGTCAAAGTAAAGAAGTTCGAGCTATAAGTTGTGAATCGTTATCAGAAAATCATCATATCTTCAACGATGAAATCGATTTGGCAAGTGAAATTTTGGCAAGTTCTATAAAAACCGGTATAAAAAGCGAAACAGCTAGAAAAGAACTTATCCATTTTCGTCACCGATATGATTGTTATTCAGCCATCGGCCGAATAAGGGCTTTTGCAAAACAATCAATTAGAAATTACATGATAACTAATGAATACTTAGAAGTTGATCCACCAATTTTGACATCGATAGATTGTGAAGGAGCGGGAGAAGTGTATAAAGCAATTATAGAAACTTCAAGTGAATCAACTATAATAAAACCTCTAAATTTAACCGTGAGCACTCAGCTTCATTTAGAAGCATTAGTATTGGGATATAGTCAAGTGTACAGTCTAGGACCAATATTCCGCGCTAATAAATCACGGACTCGACATCATTTATCAGAATTTCTAATGTTGGAAGTTGAATCGATCAATATCAATTCTGTAATTGATTTATGCCAATCTATTGAACATTTAATTAAAACTCTGACAAGAGATTTCATTAATAATAATGCTGATAATCTGGAGCTGATCAGAAAATCGAATTTGGTTCAATCTGAAGAATTCTGTCGATTGGAGTTTCTGCGTGAAATAATTTCTAATTCTGATTTCTTGAGAATTTCATTCCAGCAAGCTGTGGAAATATTGAAGGAATCCAGCATCATCTCTCCTGGATTGAAGGATGAAGAAATTGAATTGAGCAAGTCAGAGGAGCAGAGTTTGGTGTCGTTGTTAGGGGGTCGGCCGGTTTTTGTCACTGATTTCCCCATTGGCCAGAAACCATTTTATTGCAGACCCAATGAAAGGGGCGATACGGTAATGGCTGTGGATTTATTGTTGCCATTTGTAGGAGAGGTAGTCGGAGGTAGCGTCAGGGACACTGATTATGATCGATTGAAATGTAGATTGAGACAGGCGAATATAAAGGAGGCTGATATGAATTGGTATTTGGATTTGAGGGGAATTGGCAGCTGTCCTCATTCGGGATTCGGTTTGGGATTTGATAGGCTGCTGCAGTTCTGGACAGGGGTTTACAATATTCAGGATGTTGTGACGTTTCCCCGCACATTTAACAATTGTAATCTGTAATTATTCAATACACGTGTAAAGTCCACTCGTCGATTTTCTTTCACTAAGCAAATATGTATAAAAGCAGACAGTATCTATAACGCACTCCTTTTAAAATTTGCAGCAAGTTCTTAGGGTTCTTCGTTTTCAGAATCCCTAATTTCAAATTCTGAGTGAATTTCTTCTGCAAATCCTTGCAGGTCGTCATTGGTAAGGCTTTCACAGAAACTTGCAGTAACTCCTCAATATCCGCATCACATCCATTTGATCTATTAAGTTGAAAATTTGGCAAACAATAGCGTCTTGTGAATATCTAACTCAGTGGTTCTCAATTAATATAAAAGCGCGGAACACCATTCACATGATTTTTTTACGCGGAACACTGACAAAAAATACTTGCCCACAATGAGTGACCAATCACAAATTACTATAAATGTGTCGTAAACGTAAACAATGCCTTCTTATAAGCAAAGAAAATACCACGTGCAACAATAACAAGCAATAAAAACACTTATATTTGTATGTTTATATATCTGTGTAACTGCTTTCTTATTGAATCATCTTATAAAAAAATTAATTGAGGTTTTTGATGTTTGTATCTAAAATGCAAATTTAAAGATAAAATGTCATTTTTTACGTGAAACACTGGAAGCGTAATTGCGTTCATGTATTTATCATTTAATTCTTACCAAGAGGTTGATATTGTCTATGTCATTCATGATTTTATATTTTTTATAAAATCGTACAATTAGTTCTTTATTATTGCAGTCTTCTTTAGGAACAAAAATAATTTTGACTCAAAAGCGAGTAAAAATGTAATTAATAGAATTTTTTTAACTGCAACGATAGTACAACAATGTAACACTAAGTTCAGTTAAAATCAAAAATTAAAGATAACGAGAAAATATCACAAGTAAATAAATGAAGAGGAAATAAAATGAGAACAAACGCATCAAAGATTATAAGAAGTAGCATTAAGCACTTGAGAGCCTGATCCATTTGACACACAGGCTTTGGAGAAACATAACTATTAACTAACCCCTATATACTCATGGTGATAGGCCATGTTGGTAGTCTACAATGATTAGATGTGAGTGGACAGATGAGTTCCTCAGTCAAAAATACTCTCCACTTAACAACCATCTATGTTCTAACTGCAGGTAGAAACACTTACATCGTTTGAATATATGAATCTTGTCGCTGGAGGGATTTGACAGTACGACATTCTTAAGAACTCAATTTCCCTTCGTCGTCCGTCGATCCGACGACACCACATCAACCTTTACCAAGATAGAAGATCTGAGGAAACGTAACAGTACGTGAACGTAACTCCATCGAAAAAACAAAAAAAATAAAATACCATAAAATAAAATAAGTGAAAGAATACATCACAATTATATTGGTTAACAATTATTGCCAACAAGTCTATGCCAATATCTGCATCCATATTGACCTTAAAGCGATGAACGCATCAGAGTTGAAAAAGGCGTCGCCTAGGTTGACATACATTTTCGGGTACGCCTTACTCTTAGTGGTTCCGCCAGTTTTACCTGGTACAAGATCACTACTACCGAGGGTAACAGATAGTATCGCTACAGTTGTCAGAGACTTCCGTTTTGACGATATCAGCACATGTGTTCTGGTAGGAACAAGGTCTCGAGAAGATGATAATCCGGAATAACATTGGTTTCCTAAGCTATAGTCATACTTGGAATGCGTGTCCGTAGCTCAGCCTGCGTATATACTTGCATAATGACTCGACTTTACTCATGCAGTAAATTCCTTTGTGCACGGCTCTCGATGGTCGGATCATCACGACCTACTACTGCAGTTCCTTGACACTTGCTGGGACGAATCATATTCCTTCCAGTTTTTCGATTTTGACATTTAGTTTGGTCACAGACATCTCTAACAGTGAAGAAGTCTGGGACGTAGATTCTATGTTCATTCTTAACACCAAAATAAGATGAAACGATTTGTTGGGCTAAGAACCGGGAAAGCCAGACAGTTAGTTTAAATCTGAGTAACGAGTTTGATGTATAATAGTAACTTGGGGAGATCAGTTAGGTAACCAAAAATAAACAATAAAGAAAATAATGAATATAATGAAATAAATAAGTAAAAGCAATAAAACAAAACATATAGCAAATAATAACTAATTAAGTAAAAAATACACAATAATAATCAAGAGGAAAATAAAACAATCAAGGAAAAATGAAAATTAAAGACATCAAGAGTAAAAAATAACAATAATAAAGCAAAACAAAAGAAATAATAATTAATAAAAATGATTGTTAGGAAAATAAAACGAATGAAATACAAAATCACAAACAACAGATCCAACAGGATCCGACAAAAGAAAAAAGAATAACTAAATAAGCAGATATATTATAAAATAAAATTAATAAATAACCATAAGAAAAGTAGTTTAAATTTTAAATGCTAGGTGTGCCGCGGCGCAATGCCTACCCGAGAAAAAATATAGGGTTTATGACGGACACGTGCGTTATGCTTATATCTATCTTGTTTACAAATAATTGCGTTGTTGACAAAATATTCGGTCAATAAACATGGTTTAAAGAAATTACATTTCAGGTTGCTCTTTCAAATATTGAGCCCAATATAAAACTATTATGTTCCTTAAAACAAGCACAGGTATCTCATTAGTGATTGTTCATATTAGTTATAGTTATAAATAAAAAATAGTTGTTAACGGCGATAATAAATTTATCAAATAAAAAAAATACATTTTCTGTTTGTGCATTTCTTATCACGTAAATTTTTAAAAATTTTTGTTTGTGGTGTGCCGCGAAATTTTTTTAAGTCTTTAGGTGTGCCGCGGGTGAGAAAAGGTTGCGGAGCTCTGGTTTAAAAGAAATAAAATAGAAAAATAGCATTTTTACACCATACCTGGATCCTGATTGGACGAAATTCAGTATATATAGAATTAACTTAACTCATTTCCCCCAATGTTAAAAATTTTTATATAAGTAAACATTTTCTTACAATGATGTAGAATCTTAAAAATTTTTATATAGCTAGTTATGTAAAGTTTTGTTTGAATAATATTCGTTTTAGTGTTTTTTTGAAAAATATATCTTATTGAATTATTATTGATTTATTTTATGAATTTAGAAGTTGAGGACATCATAACTGGCGACCACGCCAAGGAAATCAATGCGATAGGAAAAAAGAAAGGAACCAAGAATATGTTAGATTCCTTGTCAAAACAAGCACGTGAGATGCTAAATTTTAATGTCAGAAAGTTTGACGGAAAAGTTGGATCTGAAGCCGAACTTTGGCTAAAGGATATTATGGAATGGCTGAGAATAGAAGATCAAAGTCTAGTAGACGCATTGGATCTTTTGTTGACAGATGCGGCATCGATGTTATGGGAAGCGGCGAAAATAGCGAAGATGACCGATGAAATGGCAAAAGAGTGGTTTATAGAAACTTTTACAGTAAGGAAAACCATTACTAACAAGATTGTAGAACTAGCTCAAATTCAGCAAGAGAGAGATGAAAGATTCCAAGTCTTCGAAATACGAGTAAGAAGTTTAGTTAAAAGTGTATTTAGCTCTGGAATGTCTGATGAACAGATTGTTCGAGACATTATCTCAAACAGAGCGAAAGACGATAGAGTAAAAGAAATATTCTTATCAGGGAAAGTGACAAGTTTTGAAGATGCCAGGGATATGGCAAAAATTCAGGAGAAGATCGAGATGACGAATGACAATAAATTCAATATTGATGCCATAAGAAGAGACTCCTACGCATCAGTGATGAAAAATGGTAAATTCGAGGGTAGACGAGACCAAAGAACAATTGTGAAGACAACTGCACATCAACGCGACGAACACCGAGAGATTAATCATGAGAGGAATAGACCTGGTAATGGTCGGTTTGTACCAATTGTAAATGAAGACAAGAATGAAAATGAGCGGTATAGAGGACGATATGAGACAGGAGAACCAGAGAGAAGAATACCTACAGTATCGCTTAAAGATATTGCAAGAAGGTTATTTAATGACAGCAAAGGAAGAGATTCGCCTCATCCAGTGAAACTGACACCAGGTCAGTGTTTTTGTTGTGGAGAAAAAGGGCACCGGCGTTTTGAATGTCCTATGAAAGACAAATGTCTAATCTGTGGAAAAGAAGGTCATGGATTCAGAGATTGTTTTTTGCTTAAAAATAGAAATGGATATCAGAAGAGAGTGGCATGTATTTACGAAGAAGATCACGAAAGAAATAATGGTGATTTTACAGAAGATTTATACAGTAATTACGAAGAAACGATAAAAAAATCAATGGATAAACCAAAAAACAAGGACGATCCCATTGCTTTCATTTCGTCAGTGGGGTCGACACAATAATCAGTAGAAAGAAGCGAAATGAAGACATGATGCAGAAGATGTATGAGACGACAGACAGAAGAAAGTGGAGTAAGATTGTAATAAACATGACGGCGATTGACATGCTTTGGGACTCTGGAGCGTCAGTATCAGTTATGAGTGAAAAAAGTTGGACAAAGATCGGGAAACCGAGGTTGAAGCAGAGCACAATTTCTCTTTGTGGAGTATTTTCGACGGGAATGGAAAGACCGTTAGGAGCAATGACGATAAAAGCTGATTGGAATGGGAAAAAAAGAATTATTAATGTTATAGTTGTCAAAGATATACGTCCAGATTTCATTGGGGGTGTAGATACAATGGAGAGATTTGGTATTCAACTGGTAGAGGTAGACAATATTGAAGCGTCACAAGTAGGGAGGACATATGTGGACTCACAACGAGAAGAGAAAGCATTATTAATGCTTGGAGACAGGAAGAATGAACAGTTAGACATATTGCTACGGAAGTTCAAAGGTATTTTTATGGCTTCAACTTTTGATCTCGGGTTTACGAAAGTTGTTCAGCATGAAATGAATATAATAGGTGGGCCTGTAATGTTACAGCCAAGAAGACAACCAATGCATTTAGAACAAAAGCTTGACGAACTTGTCACAAACTTATTAGAAGCGAGAGTTATTAGAAAATGCAAAAGTGCATGGAACGCGCCACTAGTGATTGTGGCTAAGAAAGATGGATCAATAAGGATGTGTGTCGACTATAGAGGGTTGAATGCGATCACTGAAAAAATATCTTTTCCAATGCCAGATACACGATTTCTACTGGATTGTCTGGCAGATTCAAAATATTTCACATCCATCGATCTAGGTCAAGCATATTATCAAGTTGGAATGGCGAAGGAAATTCAAGAGGTCACGGCTTTCAGTACAAGGCAAGGACAGTTTTGTTTTAACCGACTTCCTTTTGGACTAGCAACAGCCCCTGCGACGTTTCAAAGAATGATGCACTCAATGTTGGATGGAATATTATTTAAGGGTGTTGTTGTCTACCTCGACGACATTCTTGTCTATGGAAAAGACATAGAGGAACACAATAACCGATTAGAGGAAGTATTCAGAAGAATTCAACTAGCGGGGTTGAGAATTAACCCAGAAAAATGTAATCTGTATAAAGAAGAATTGACATTCCTAGGGCACACTGTAAGTGCAAGTGGGATAAAAACGAACGACAAGAAGATTAAAGAGATTCAAGATGCAGAAATACCAGTATGCGCCAAACAATTAAGATCCTTTTTAGGTATGACCAATTACTATAGGAAGTTTATAAAAGACTATGCGAAAATTGCGGAACCTCTACATGCAGCTACGTCCGGCTGTGAGAAAAAGATTAATTGGTCAGAAGATTGCAACAATAGTTTTGAATTACTTAAAACAAAGTTGTGTGAAGCTCCAATTCTAGATTACCCAAGAATGGATAGAAACTTTATTCTGGATACAGACGCTAGTTTTGGGGCCATCGGAGCAGTTTTATGTCAAGCTAAAGAAGATGGTACTGAAGTAGTAATTGCATATGGGTCGAGACACTTGACCGCACATGAAAAAGGTTATTGTGTGACTAGGAAGGAGTTACTTGCTATACACGAATATGTAATGTATTTTAAACAATATCTATACGGAAAGTCATTTGTAGTACGAACGGATCACAAGGCGTTGGTTTTCATGAGATACACAAAAAAACCGATAAGCCCGCAATTTCAAACCTGGCTAGCCAACCTTTCCGGATATGATTTCGATCTTCAATATAGGAAAGGAGAGGAACATGGAAATGCGGACGGAATATCAAGGATTAAAGGGATGCTATGTGCACAATGCCAGACTAGACATGAAGACGCAAAAGAAGAAAAAGCCAGAGTAAGACATATCAGCTCATTACAGAAGACTGAGTCGATGACAAAACTCTTAGAAAAGCAACAAGATGATGTAGATTTCATTCACATGACAAGAGTGTTACAGGGAGAAGAGAAAAAAGATGACTTGAATAAAAAGAAATTTCCTTTCAATTTGCATAACAACATAAAATTAGAAGATGGGTTTTTATTATTAGAGAAGAATGGTAAAGATGTCATCCTGGTGCCGATAGACTACTCAAATACGTTAGTTAAAGGAATACATACTGAAATGTGTCACATTGGAGTAAAGAAATTAATTAGCTATATGAGCAACATATTTTTTTGGCCAAACATGCAAGAAACTATACAAAACTGTTTGAGAGTATGTGAGATATGCTGCAGAAGGAAAATAGTGCAGGAGAAGACAAAGGAACGATTGTTGCCGATAATAAGTTCAGAATTTTCAGAACAGTTGGTCATTGATATAGCACACATGAAGAATGGTGGAGTGTACAAGTATATGCTAGTTATCATTGATCGTTTTAGCAAAATGGTCAGTCTGACCGCACTGGAGAGACAAGACGAGAGATCGATTTTCAAAGCCATATTGGAGAAGTGGATATACCGTTTCGGAAAACCGCGAAATTGTCTGTCAGACAGAGGGAAGAACTTCGATAGTGGTTTTATGAAAACAAATCTAGGAAGACTGGGTATTACGCAACAGTTCAGTTCACCATATCAGCATCAATCTAATGGTTTAGTTGAGAGAACAATACGGACAGTCAGAGACTTGCTGGCGACATCATTAGCAGGTGGACTAGGAGAGCGAAATTGGGCGGAGTTACTTCCTCGAGTAGAATTTTGTATCAACGTGACACAACAGAGCGCGACGGGATTTTCTCCATTTGAAATTGTTTTTGGGAGGAAGATTAACCTTCATTCAACATTGCCTCAGACGACATTGGATACAGTTGAGATACATAGATTGGTAAGAGAGAACAGTGAGAAAGCAGCTAAACGAATGAAAGAGATGGAAACAGAGAAGAGAACGAATCGATGTTTCACGGTGGGGGAGAAAGTATTAGTTCGGAAAGAACCACAAAATCGCGACAAAGATGGACTACAGTATGAAGGTCCGTTTGTCATATCAAAGTTTTTGTCAGAACACCAAGTGGAATTGAGTGACGGGACGACAAAGAAACTCAGACGAATTGAATGGCTTAAGAGATGGGCAGTTCCTTAAAGAAGGGGAGAGTTATGTAAAGTTTTGTTTGAATAATATTCGTTTTAGTGTTTTTTTGAAAAATATATCTTATTGAATTATTATTGATTTATTTTATGAATTTAGAAGTTGAGGACATCATAACTTAGCTATCTTTAAGGGACAGATAAATCTTACTAGAAACCACTTGTATCGAACGCAGAAAAACCAGGAACTAATGTAAATTTTATTTTTATTTTTAGTTTTATTTACTTACTTTGTCTATGATTAGTATAAGTTTGATGTTGATTTGAATATTTTAAATGCTGTAACTTTATAATCATTAAAATATTAATATTTAAAACGTGACTCTCTTCTCTTTATATTAAATCTTTGATGATTACATTTTTATATTATTATAAATATGATAAAATCTAGGAAAAGATTTATTTGACGTATGAATAAAGTATCTACATGAATCAGGAGAGGTATGACTTCGAATGAGCAGTGATTAGATGAAACGATAAATCTTGTCAAGCACGTAGTAGAGATGTTGAACGAGAACGATAAAATCCACCCAGAATGAATAAATTGATATGTCCGAGTCATGAGAGATAGTGAGTTGAAGAAGTATTGATCAAACAAGCATGAAAAAATTCATAAAATGCAGGAATGAACTGATTGGAACGAGCTATAGAAGAGATGAGATTTCAGTAGTATGAGCCAATTGAACACCTTGAATGAGCGGAAGAAATGTTCCATGAACAGTTTGACGACACTGAAGTCAAGTTGAGGATGCGGCACTGTAGAATGAGGTATGAGGTAGTTAGTGTATGCACACGAGGGAGATTTGGAGAATAGTTAACATAGGTTGAAATATCCGAATAAGTGGTGAGATTCGCGGAGGATTCGTTAGTGAGCCAGACTCCACAAGTACGATAGATGTAACGAGAAGGAAATTATTTAGGTCAATTATGTGGAGATAGGCGACAGTACCATCTCTAATAATTCCAAGAACCATTGTTCGAAAATTTAAATATTAACCATTTCCAATTATTATTTAATAATGTATTATTTTGAATCACGATATGAACAGAACCAGTTTGTGGAAATGATTGGGTACCGTTGGCCTTAGAGTTGATGGCATTCAGTTGTTTTTTCAGATTGGCCCGTTGAGAGTAAGACAGTGCAGAGCAGTGTGACATCGGAGAAGGAGAATTAAAATTTTTTTTTCATTATTTAAGTAAAGACGACAGACCTTGGAACGCCTCAGATCAGCGATGAGATTTGCGTCAGTTAAAAGTTAGGCCAATTCATTTTCATTCTCACACGTTTCTCGTCACCGCAAAATGGCAAATCGTTAGCTATTATTTGTGATGTAGAACTTGAATGTTTTTCTCTGTAATTGTAGACCCATAGAAACAACCGGAGAAAACTCGAATCGTGAAATCTTATTTGTAGATGCCTTAGCGCAAAGATCCGATTGCGACAATTGATTTGATGTAAGAGTTTCATTAGATCCATCGCGAGTAACCGAATTCCTCGGATAATTAATTAGTCACTTCTTCAGATCCATGCGTTTAATCGACCCGCAGGAAGATAACGATCACATAAACAATAGTTTAAGTCGTCCACCCAAGGATCAACAATACGAATTTTTCTTGATAAACAATAGAGACCAATTTCACCAGTGTTTATTAAAGTGTTATTACGAAACTGTCGGTTATTCGATTCCACGTCCGGTCAATGTAGAAAATAAATAGCACTTTCATACGATTAATTATCGACTTGAATTATTGACATCCGTTTACGCGAGACGATATAAACATTACCACAATAATCTGGTGCGACGAAGTACGTCATTTAGAATTTCGCCGTTAAAAATTTATTCATCTAAACAAATCCGGGTTTTGTTTGTTCCAACCTAACATTAGATCACCTTTGTTTTCATTTAATTCTCATTTGATCATCGAATACCTCCTTTTTCTCTCCAGCTTATGTCTGAGCCAAATCTTCCGAAATCCGACCCGAAACCTTGTTTTTCGTGCGCCGACAAGAATGTCATTATCGGGCAACAAAGTGATACTATCGGGGCTCTGAAGAAACACATCGATGCGTTAGAAGGCACGTGGTTATCCCTAAACAAATCGCATGAAAGAAGCGAACAGGAAGATCCTGCGGTTGGAGCACTGCAGTAACAGTTTGCTCGAAGAAAGCAGGTGTCAACGCCCTTCACCGCGTTTATTCCAAAGCGGAATTGAAGAGTCGGATCAATGAACTGCCGATTATCGACAAAGGTAATATTTTCCCTTTACATCATTGAATTGAAGAAACGATCGCATCGTCTACATCGATCCGTCACCATCATGGACCGGAAGAACCTTTGTCACCGACACACGACGTCGTCTTCATGGGGACCAGCATTCTACAACCAACCCCGACGAAAGTGGTCTCCTTATTGGCGGCTCCAACTGGTACAAACCCTGCCCCCTACCATCCACTGGCAGGAAGCGCAAAAGTCTTACTCGCTCCGAGCGATCGAAAAAGCGGCGAGACGAAATTTCCGCGATGGATGCTACTTTATTCGCTGTTCCCGTCTTGAGAAAAATGATTCCATGGTTGCTTCTGGTCAAACTAGCGCCCCTCAATATCGGGTCATCCCAGCGGATACCTCAACATCGTACACCGATCCACAGTTGGAAAGAGACATCAACGCTCTGTTGAGGGAATCGGACGAGTTCTGACCAACAACCCGGTACGGTCTGAAGCATGCTTGAAATTGATTGTATTATTGGTGTGGTCTTGCGAAGGTATCAGCTTACCTGTAGGTTGTGTCACTTATCGACAGTGCATGTAAAAACTCAGATCTTGTTGAACATCATTTTGCTTAATAGAATTTCGTGTCTTTGTCTTATGTTTGATGTTGGTGTATCCATAGTCATTAGAATGTTTCATTTGACTGCCACAAAGTGATTTGAAATGACTTCGTTCGAACCAGAGGTGTGTCGGAAGATGAACGTGATTTTTCGCGAGAAAGATGTAAGACCTTCTATCGGCATTCTGGAACCCGAACCCGAAGCAGTAGTCCTAAGGTAGGGGCTCACCTACTCACGATTTCCGACCCATGTGTACATCACCAACATGAATCATTTTATGGGTTCACATGTGGGAGATAAACTGCTAAATCATCATTGGGCGTTTAGGAAGGAGTCTTTCTTAGAGCCAACCAATCTGTTGGCCGAAACAACCATCTATTTCGACACACCCCAAGCGCCCAACAGAATAGAAAAGGATCAATTTAAAAACTCATACAAGGGAAGCGCTACCGTTGGGTCAACCGCTGAGTGGGGAAGAGCCCCTTCTTGATTCACATGTCGTGATCGGATTTCAGAATTTTTCGTTTTCACTATCATCATTATTGGTATTACTATGTTAAGATTATTATTAAATCTGTCGATAACGAGTCAAGATAACGAATAAACTACAGAAAAAGGCGGTAAAAATAAAAAAAAGGAAAAAAGCAAACAAATATATCTTGATAGCTGTCGCAAATAACAGCAATGAGTGAAAACGGTGGAGGTTGTAAAAAAAAACGAAACCAATATTGGAATTATGTTTAAGTGAGAACAAATAGCATCCTATAAAAAGTAGAAGCACAACTGGAGTTGGTTTCAGTTTTGGAGACGTAAAATTGTATATTACCTAACAGCTGGCAAACATTGCTGCCTATGATCTTTAGCATGGATCGGATAGCGAATTGTACCTTTCATTAGTAGTTTCCCAATCAACAAAATTTCTACTCGCTGTTGTTATAAAATTGAAGATCTCGGAGGGTTTTGAGAAAACGCATTCCTATCTACTAGCATCTGTGTTAGATGGAAAAACTATAAAAATTATAAAATTAAAATATTACACAAATGGGTACAACAAATATAGGATAAACATACATGTGGACGATAATGGGTCAAATAACTAGCGACGACAATCAAGTGATGATGATAATGACAATGACCTTATAATAATGATAATCTGATTTTATTGTGTCTAATTTTGATGTAATATTTGTTGATTCTTGACAATTTATTAATTTTATTTTAAAACAGTGCTTTCAACCTTTTCATGCTTGTGACACACTTTTTAGACTTCCATCATTTCGCGACACAGCAAATCAGTTTTACCAGAAAACCAGACGTCATACAACTTACGCCATATGGTAAACCGTTATACAAGAGACAATGAAACATATTTAAATATAAATATCGAAATAAATGGCAGAAAATGATAGTTAATGACTGAAAACAAGATTTAATGTGAATGGTATCGTTCATAAGTAACAATATGTGATTAATTAAGAATTAAAAAATTTGAATAACGCCAATATATATTTACAATTTTAATGAGATATTTGAGCTGGATGGGAAGAACACAACCTTTGAATATTTGGTGGAATATTATTCTTTCCGGTTGAACGCTAAAAACACGGAGAATAAATGTAATTTAATGAAGTTTAAATGTGAAAAAAATGTCTTTTGGTTGGTTCTTTTTCTATGTTTAAATAACGAATTCCAACGATTAACTAATAAATAGGGTAAACAAGCGTTCTTGCAGCTAAAACACGACGGACTATATATGTGTATTGTATTTCAGTCCAACAATCGTTAAAAAGTTTATAAAATTAAAGGAATCTGTGGCTTTTCATTATGTTCACGCGACACACCTATGCAGCGCTACCGACACACTAAAGTGTCGCGACACACCGGTTGGAAAGCTCTGTTTTCAAACATAAAAAATATACAAAAGCCGATAGTTAGCATTAATAGAACTTATTTTATCCCCAGGCAAATTTTAGAAATTGCCAATTAACAACAGCACTTCAATTTTTAAGTAAACAACAACAGTAAAATAAATCATAAAAACTTATCATGAAAATTTAGTTATTATGAAATAATATTATAAATAACGAACCGTTAAATAAAAATACAAAATTTACTTAAATTTATTTACAAATAATAAAATCATTTAATAATAATAATTATCCGTTTGTTGAAATACAAATAACAATTACAGTGATCACTACACTAGCATATGAATGACATAAATAATGGTAATGATAACATTAGTAATATTGATGATGATAATGATAGTGATAATAGCAATACTAATAATACACAGATTTTGCCGAAATTATTATTATGATTTCACGAATAACTGATGATATCAAACCCTTTTATGACCGATATAATTATCACATATTTAATTATTCTTTCTTATTCTTTCTTGTAAATTCTGCACTTTTTGTCATAGCTTCTTAGAATGTAAATACGAGTTATAACTTTCCTAATTAATTTGATTATGGTCATTCGTATGTAAATATGACCAATAATAATTCCTAATTTTTTGATCTTACTAATTCATTTATTTATTCTTTTCCTTTTGAGGTGGCAGAATTTTCAAATGCGTTGCTTCTCTCTTAACTATGTCAGTGATTGCTCCTTCTTGCGGAACCAATCAAAATAAAATGTTGTTTTTTCTTGTAGTTAAGATGTCAATTATGCTATAAATAACAATTCAATTTTTATCTTAACTTCCAAGTTTCTTTTATGCTTTTATTTTTAATTAAAAAACTAAAATCGGATTTTTAATCATGTCAAATTATTCCACTTCACGCATGAAAAGAACCTCAATATATTTAACCTCGTAGTGTCATCTATTTGCACTGGCAAAATGCTGGAACACTCTGCATAGCCTATACTGGAGAATCTTATCGTTATTAGAGAAGACAACTTGGTAAAACCCTGAGAAAGACTAATATGAAAACATGCTTACAATTGAGACAAAAGTATCGAAAAAAATTTCGAGTAGCAAATAGTAGTTACCAAATAGTGAAATTACCAAATTGTAGGATAAAATCAAACGATGAATGAATAGTTGATTGACATAAGTACAAAACATGATCTTTTTTTCGATCAAAATAAAATGCATTGTTAGGTCACGATATAAGGAGTTCCTATGTTTAAATTTTTAGGATGTTTTACTCTAGGGCAGGGGTGGGCAAACATTTTCTATAAAGGGCCACATAGAAAACTTGATTGTTATCGGGGGCCGCACATATATTTTGTCTACTACTTTACTTTAGTTACAATTTTTACAACTTATGAAAATATGAATTGATGAGAATAGTCATGTATTTGTCAGTTTATTTCACATTCCCACTCTATTACAAATGCACATTACATTTTCAAATAGGAACTAAACGAATTGCTAATTTGGGAATAAGGTAATTATAATTAATTATAATTAATTATTCATAATTATTCCAACAAAAGTTTATTGTTACACGTCATAATAATTATGAAGACAAAGAAACTTAATTTACATACAAACCGACCACATTGTACAAATATAATTAATGAGAAGTATGTAACTGTTCACAATTTTGAATAATTTTCTTGAACTGTGGAACCAGTTTACTGGTTGTGATTCGCATAACTGCATTTAAATTGCATCAGTCAACATCGATCTGTTCTTAGACTTATTTATTTTCATACAAGAAAACGCTTGCTCACAAATGTATGTGGACCTAAATAGTGACAAAAGCTTGGCAGCAAAGTGTTTTAGCTGCGGAAATACTGCTGCTGGCAAACATCCATAAAACTCCAGCAGAAGAACTGACTTGAACTTCTCCTTCAGGTCATTTTCTGCTTGTAAGTCAAGCAGTTCTAACTGTATATCCTCTGCTTTTTTGCGGAAAAGCAGTTTCAATGTTAACTAGTAATGACCAGTAATTAATAATATTCTGGAGCCATAAAATCGATTTAATATCCATAAATTCGAATCAAAGCAATAAGAAATACATTTCAAAAATATAGGCAAAACTGCAAGTCTAAGCTCCAAACAAAGAAAATTAATTTCGCATAGGATCGCCACATGTACATGCATACGGGCCGTAGTTTGCCCACCCCTGCTCTAGGGTAATGCAAATTTCATGATAAAAATATCCATTAGTAGTGGATATATTACCCACATGCACCCACCCCCTCTGATAAAGTGTCTTCCAATCTCTTATTTTATAGTAAAAAAACCTCAAATTTTTACACTTTTAACTCTTTTTGACCTTTATTTTGAAAACAAATATCCTTATGTTTTCGGCTTTAAACCCTATAAACATAAAGAAAATAGGAGAAGAGATGGAAATTCACAAACCCCAGTTAGGGTTGCGTGCATGTGGGTCATATATCCACTACTTATAGCAAATCGCCAGGTTGGCAAAATGCTGACTAAAATCTTGATGTCTTGAAGAATAAAAAAAAATGAAAAAGAATAAAACTGCTCTGAGAGGACAGTGGTATTTGTTTTTTTTTTTTTTTTTTTATTTTTTTTCACTGTCCTCTCAACAGTTTTTTTGATCCGGATCATTTTTTTATTCAACCTCTTTCGTTTATCAAATCTCTTCCAATATACAAGCTGGCCAGACTCATACATCAGAATCAATTCGATAATAGCAGCACACCTTATTATTCGCTTCTCGCTCGAACACGATTTCATCGGCGTTTTAAGCGTGCTGCTCGAAAGTACAAATGAATTCGAAAGTGAATCCGAAAGAGGTCCGAAAACAACTGAGAAATAAATGTGCACATTATAGAATCGATCCGGGGGTGTTCGAAAGACTGGTGGCGATAATTACCGGTTCGCCACCACACCCGTTTCAATATTTTTTTTTTCATATTTATGTTTAAAAATTAATTAATTAATAAAAAAATAAAAAAAATAAAATAAATAAAATAAAATATAAATCTAAGATACCCACACCATTTTCAATATTATTTTCAAATTTTTAATATAACTAACCTCAGATGTGATTTGAACCACTAGCATTTGAACCACTGTGCCAGTCTAGCCCACTGCGCTATTAGACTTTGGATTTTTGTCATTTTTTAAATTTTTAATTAATAAAAAAATAAAATAAAATAAAATAAATAAAATAAAATATACAAGTACTTTATAAATATAAGATACCCACACTATTTTCAATATTATTTTCAAATTTTTAATATTATTTTATGTTGAAAAAAAACTAACCTCAGATGTGATTTGAACCACTATCCATTTGAACCACTGTGCCAGTCTAGCCCACTGCGCTATCAGGTTTCAAATTTTTGTCATTTTTACAACTATAAATAATCGATTCAAGTTCTTTAACTCTTTCCCGTAATTGTTTCATTTTCTTTAACCTTATCTCAGCAACTTCTACAGCTTTCATGTAAAAATGTCGATACTTTTCATTCTCTACCATCAACTCTTTGATATATTCTAATGGTTCTTCTTCTCTTCTTTTCATTCTCTTATGTTTAACTTCATTCAATTCATTTCTCATTCTTTCAATTAAGTCAGTCATTTTATAAATATTTTTTTTATTGGATATATTAATTTTAATATATAAAAATGAATAATATAAATCTCAAAATTCAAGAAAAAAATAAATTAAATCTTGATTATAATAAAGAATTTACTCATGAAATTAAAAAAATGATATTTTAAAAATCTCGCCAACTTCAGGATCTATTGCAAACTTAAATCGTAGGGGTGATATAGTTTTTCAATCTCTTCAAACATCAAACCCAATAGATATTTGAAATGCCAAATTATATTATAAAATTGAATTAGAAATTGAAGCAAACAAAGATATAACCCTAGAAAATAATTTCTTTCCAAATTTATTCTCCAACATGAGATTAAAACTAGGATCATCAGAAATTGAAACTGTTTTGCATCCAGGAGTATATTCTACAATGTTAAATTTTATTTTAACTGGTTGTGATTATAAAAACGAATATGGTGAATTAACAGGTTGGATTCCTGATGTTAATAAAGGGGATTTAGATAAAGATGGTTTAGATATAAATTATGGTTACCATAAAAGAACTGAACTTTATAAATCTAAAAAATTTGAAGGTTATTTTGAATTAAAAAAAAAACTATAATCGCATACTTCATAATGTTTTTATAGAACTCATCTGTAATAGAATAGAAGGTGATAAAAGATTGTTCTATGGAGCTGCACACACAACAGCTAAATTAAAATTAAAAACACTTGAATTGCATATACCTGAATGGACATTAAACCCACATTCTGAAATCAAACTCCTTGAAAGATTAAATTCCAACAAATCTATAAATGTAAATTATTTAAATAGAATCTGTAGTGAATTTAGTATGACAGAGGGTTCAACATATTCTATAAAGGTAGCAAATTTAGCATACCGACCAAGATATATCTTGATTGGATTCAAAGAAACAGATCCATCATTTCAAAAAAATAACAACTTGTTTATTCAAAAGATTGGAAATGATAATTTAAAAACAATCCAAATTCAATTAAATAGTTCTTATTATCCAATAAATAGAATGGAATTTAATATTGAAAATAATGAAAACATATTCCCATATCTAAATTATATTGAAACATGTTATGATTTCAAAGTTGAACCGCAATTAAGTTTAGAAGATTTCAAAAATTTATATTCTATATTTTGTATAAATGTTTCAGACCAAGATGATCGCCTAGCCATAAATAATGTTGATGTTACACTTTATGTAACAAAGGATTCTAATTTTAAAGCTAAAGTATATACATTAATATTAGAAGAAAAGAAAATAGAAATGAAATTATATGGTGGAAAGATTTCAATTATTGAAAATGTTAGGGGAGATTCTTGATATAATCCCTGATATTTTAACATTTTAAAATGTCTTTAAATAAACCCTATTGGAGATGCGAAACTTGTAATTGTCAAGTTACAAAACACCATAAAGCAAGTCATCTTAAAACTAAAAAAACATACGAGAGTTGATATTACAGGAGGTGATCTACAATCTTCAAAAACAACATCTTCAATATTAAAACCTTTTACTACAGAAAAATATCCAGGTGAAAGACATTTATTTAAACACAATTATACTGGGCCAGGAACAAGATTAGATATTAGATTAGATGAAAATAATAATCCTAAACAAGGAGAAGAACCAATAAATAGAATCGACCAAGCAGCTTTAAAACATGATATTGCTTACAATTCAACAAATCTTAGAGATAGACATGTTGCAGATGTGAATTTAATACATGATTTAAATAATATACAAAATCCATCAACCCAAGAAAAGATTCAAAGAGCTCTAGTTAAATTAGCAATGAAAGGTAAGATTTTCATAGGCTTAGGACACAGTCCGATCACCATGGGTGCAAGACTTCCTAGGAAAGCAAAAGATGTTGCTAATAAAAAGATTATCGAACAAGCAGAGATTGAAAGATCCCTCGAGAGTACAGCCAAGACTAGTTTACAAACCCCAACAGAATCAGAAATAAAATATGCTAATGAATTACACCATGAATTTAGAAAAAATAAAAAATATTTAAAAGTTCAAGTACATGAAAAAGATCAAACATGGTCTGCAGATTTAGTCTTTATGCCAACCAAATCATCAGACCCTGAAAAATATAAAATAATTTTAACTGTAATAGATTTATATACAAGATTTGCTTTTGCAAGGTGTTTAGAAAATAAAACAGGATATTCTATTACAGAAGCATTTGAAAATATATTTGAAGAATATCAAAGAATTCCAAAATATTTATGGTGTGATAAAGGAACAGAATTTTATAACAAAGTTTTTACAAAGTTTTTAAATGAAAATGATATTAAATTATATTCAACAGAAAACGAAGGAAAAGCAGTCGTAGTTGAAAGATTAAATAGAACATTAAAAAATAAAATGTGGAAATATTTTACTGCTATTGGAAAACAAAAATGGAACAATGAATTGTTACAAAAGATTGTAAATGAATATAATAATGATGTACATAGTTCTATAAAATTAACACCTTTAAATGCTTCCATGAAGCCTTTGGAACTCATAAATCCTGTTGAAAATGATGTTATTGAAAAACCAAAGTTTAAAATTGATGACCGAGTAAGAATATTTAAATATAAAAATAAATTTGAAAAAGGATTCACAGCAAAATGGACAAATGAAATTTTTATTATAAATAAAATACATTATACAACTCCAATAACATATAGCATCATTGATTTAAATAATGAAAAAATATTAGGTAGATTTTATAATAATGAACTACAGAAAACAGATTTTTAAGTCGACAAGCCCTAAAATAAACTTTTCCATATTTCAGCTTCTTCTCTATCCAAATAAATATAATTATATTTTTCTTTCCAATGATTATCAACAAACATATCAAACATATTCTTATCAGGTTCAACATTTGAAAATAAATCATTATAAATCATATTCTTATCACGGCGATCTAATTTAAAAAATATAAAACAATTGGAATTATTTCTTATTGAATTTTTATCTAAAGCATAATATGTTTGAGATATATAAATAACATTACAATTATTATGTCGACCTCGTGTAAAGTAACTCTTTTGAATCTCTTGATTTTTCATATTAACAACATCATCAAATATAACTAGATTCTTTTTATCTTTAGGAAGTAAATCACAATGTAAAACATCTTCAGGTTTATTAGAGAATAAAACTTGAATTGCCTCCTGCCCTTCTTCACAAATATAATCATTTTTATTATTAATATCTGATTCTAAAATCTTTTCCTTATACCAATCAACCATATCACAAGGTTGAAAAACTTCTTCAGGACATCTATGTTGATTTTTAAAAATATCAATTATAGCTTTTTTAGTTAATTTATTTTCAAATCCACATTTCAAAAGTTGTAATTCTGGTTGGTTTATGGTTGTAGAATAAAAGATTAAATTATTATAATCTAAAAAATCATCTTCAAGCAACATTTTCAAAACAAGTACATTCTTTCCACATCCAGAAGAACCAACAATTAATAATCTAAAATTATCAGGAAATACTTTATTATTAAATTTAGATTTATGTCTATTTAAAATTGGTTTCCAAATATCCATTTTGTTTATTATAAAATGACAACTGAAGAATCTTTGCAAGAATTAATAAATTCAAATAAAAATAAATCAGTAGTAATCTCTGGTAAAAAATATTTTATTGGAAAACATGTAAAAGAACAAGTTAAAGAACGTATAGGGAGTTCCTCCAAATCCGGTGGCATTCTTCCATTAGCTGCTTTAATACCTGCAATCATTGCCGGACTATCAGGTGCTGCTGGAATAGCTGGAGGAATTGCAACTACAGTTCAAAAAGCTAAAGAATCTCAAAAGACAGACCTAGAAAAAGAAAAACTACAAACTGAAATCGATTCAATGAAAAAGGTAGGGCAAGCTAAAGGGGGAGTGTCCGTTGGAAAGGGTCTCTATCTTAATCCATATGAGGGGAGTCTGCAAAAGTCTCAGGGAAAGGGTCTCTATCTTGATCCTTATAAAGGCCGTGGTTTAAATGATTTTTTAAAAAATCAAATTTCATCATCTGAATCTTTATCTTCAAAAGATAAAGATGATTTAAAAAAAATATGTAAATCTTTAAAGAATGGATGTCTTTGTAAAACTGGAGGAACTCCCCAGAATAATGGTAAAGGATTATACTTGAAGCCCTTCCAACCAAAATGATACCATTTTTGATACCATTAAAATGGTATATGAAGAAAGATTAGCACTTTTAAAAAAATTACAATCAGAACAAGATAAATATAATAAAAAAGATACAACTCAACATGCTGAATCTATAATATTAAATGAGGTAATAACACAACAACAGGGGCCAACAATTAAAGCTATAAAAGAGTTGGAAGATTTCAATGAGCAAGCAAAATTTAAAGAGTTAGAAGATAAAAAACAAAAAATAAAAGAACTAGAGTGGCAGGATAAAGAAAAAGAATCCAGTGAAAACCATCCTGAAAGAAATCAAAGAAAACGCAGAAGAATTTCTAATGTGGAAGAAGAAGAAATGTTTTTAAAAACAAAACCTCTTAAAGTTGATCCTAAAATTAGAGATGATTTACCTCCTTCAATTAGACCCACATTTAATACTAATACTGAAGGATATCAAATAATAACAATTAATAAACAAAACTTTACTTTATATTCAAATTCAGAAAATAAATCACGTATTCATTCACAAAATGTTTATAATAATGAATATTTAGACTTTGAATTTACAGATGATTTTTATAGATTACTTTGTGGATATTCTTCAGATGATGTTGAAGAAATTAAAAAATATTTAAATTTAATAAGATTAATAAGAGCTAGTTCTAAAGCAAAATATATTCAAGATTTAAAGAATTATTTAAATAAAAATGAAAAGGGTTATGTTGTTACAGAGGGAGAGGGATTGGATCCCATCAATCTTTTTATTGAATTAAGAAAACTATTAGCTGCAAGGAAAGCAGGACATAATAATTTAGATTCTGATATTTTAAAGATTTCTAAAGATTTGTTAAAACAAGGAATAATTTCAAAAGATAAATTTAATAAGTATACGAAGTTATAAATACGAAGTTTGAAAATACAAAATGACTCCTTCAATATTAGATTTTTTAAAAACATTTGGAATAAATGCAAAAACAAATTTTGATTTAAAAGATTATGCAAATTATTTAAATTTAAAAATTAAAATATTAATGAATGATGAATTATCAAGTCTGGAGAGTCCCCTGAATATAATAATCAATTATCAAAATTCAAATGAAAAAGGATCTCATTGGGTTTGTATATATAAGAAATCTATCTACTTTGATTCTTTTGGGATTAAACCTACTAAAGAAGTTGAAGATTATCTCTTGAGGGGTTCTCCGATTGATTCCCCAAATGGTTATACTTTTAACTCTTTACAAGTTTAACCTTTGAATACTAAAATATGTGGTATTTTAAGTTTATATGTTTTGTATAGATTGAATAAGGGAGAGGGAAAGGGGCATACGCAGGATTTTGAATCTATAATTCAAGAAATTTATAATGATCTAGAATCTCTACTATAAGGATTTTTACTATAAGGATTTTTACTATATGAATTTACTACTAAAGAAATGGAGCTTCACAACCCTCCGGAAGATAATTTAAAAAAAATGGTAAACATAATGTCAGATAAATATTCAAGAACTTTATCTATAAATTCAAAAGAATCAGACTTTACTATAAACTTTCAAGATTCAATTAAATTAGATCAAAATTTAAATTATGAATTGGGGCTATTATGGTTTTGTGCTTATAATACTATTTTTAATATAACTAAAGATAATAATAAATTTACTATTCAAACTCGTGATGGGCATAAACCAGAAATTATAACAATAGAACCTGGGGCATATGAGATAAAAGATTTAAATGATATACTTTCTAAAAAAACAAATGAAGGTATTAAAATTAAAATGGATATACCAACTTCAAAATGTGTAATGACTTTGAAGAATATAAAAATTAGTTTTTTAGATAATTGTTTCTTTCACACAGTTTTAGGATTTAAACCTATGGATATAACAATAAAAGAAGATAAAATAATAACATCAGAAAATATTATAAAAATAATAAATACAAACACAATAAATATTCATTGTGATTGTATAACAGGTTCTTATAATAATGGTAAACAAACAAATGTTTTATATTCCTTTCCCTCAAACACAGTTCCTATGGGATATAAAATAGTTGAAAGAATGAATCCTCCAAATTATTTACCTTTATGTAGAAAATATATAATGGATATTAATTTTAAAATTCTTAATCAAGAAGGAGAATTGATTGATTTTAATGGAGAAGAGATTTCAATGTATTTACATTTGAAACAGGTTTGAAGATTCATTTTAAATTATTAATAAATGAGTTCTTATATTCCATGTAATAGAGGTGGTGGAACAATAAAAACAGGGTTTAATACAGAAGAAATATTAACTTTAACAGAAAATAAATATATTAATGAAAGAGGTGATTCAATGAAGGGTGATTTAATTTTAAATGGACACAAGATAAAAGAATTATCTTTTCCAACTGATGAAGCTGATGCAGTTAATAAAAAATATGTTGATGGTGTTAAAAATTATACTGATTTAACAACAACAAGAATTGAAAGTTCATTAACAACAAAAATGGATTCAATGGAATCACAGCTTAATAATATTGAACAACGATTTAATGATAAATTTGACAAGTTACAAAGTCTGTTAACTGAACAAGTTGTAAAGTTAAATACTAGCATATTAAATTCTAAAGATAAACAAATTATGAATACTAAATTTAATACAATATATAATATAATAAATGAGATGATTACATCATTTAATAAAAGAATTTCAAATTTAGAGTCTCATGGAACACACATTAACACCACACATAGTATTAGAAAAAGAGCTGCTGAATTAGAACAGAATAAAACATTATTACCCCATACATATAAACATTTTATAGAACCAAGTTTAATAACAACAAACAGTAAAGAATGGGGTGTTTTTATGGTTGTAAAGATTATTGATCCTTATTTCTTTTTGTTTGATGATGATAATGAAAGAATGAAATGGTTTGTGAAATGTGATTATAATAGTAAGCTTGAAAAGGGTGATGTTATAATGACTAGTTATGATTTACCACACGGAGATTGGTATGTTAATACTCATTCACATGGACCACATAAAGTTAAAAGTAAGAATATTCATTTTTCTAGTTCACTTGTACAATATATAGATTTAATATTTTATGAAAAAAAGGTTGATGCTAATGAAGTTCGTAAAGCATTGATGGAATTGTATAAAGATATTCTCTCAACAAGAGTTTCTTTTGATATCCGAGTATTGGTGCCAGATGGTGCTCAGAAGAATAAAGTCTTATTTTTTTAATTAATAAAATGGACAAAGTCCAAAAGATGGAAGAAGTAAGAGAAGAAAAAATTTACCCAGAATTGAGATCATCAGGATATTATTCTTCCAAGGCCTCGGCTCCCACAGAACTTGAAATTATGAGAGTAAAAGAATTTAAGTCAGAAACCTTACATTTACAAGATTTATTAAAACATTATAAAAAAATTAAAAATAGATGGAATAAAGGGAATACAGTTTTAAAAGTTATAGGTTATTCTTTAGGATTTACATCTGCAATATTAACAGTTATTTTACCTATAACTTGACCAGTTTTAACAATAGCACCTGTAATACTTGGAAGTATTTCTGTAGCTGATGGTTTCTTGACTGAAATAGTTTCATTATCTTATACTTCTAAAAAGAAAAGTTTATATCGTGAAGTTTGTTTATCAATAGAATTAGGAATCTCTAAATTATTTTTATTTCAATTAAAAGCTTTGGAAGATGGAATCTTAACTGATGATGAAATAATGAAATCAAATCAAATAATACAAGATATTAAAAATAATATTAATAGATTAAAAAGTGCTAATGTTATAACTAATGAATATTCTAAAAAATTAAACGAGAGAAGTGGCTAAAGAATCATACATAAAAAAATTTATTGCCCTTCAAAAGGTTGATGTTGTCACTGTTAAATTAATTGTTGACATTTTAAAAGAAAAAAATCATTTGATAGAATCTGATGTTAACTTTTCGAAATTAGTTTTTAGAACCTCTTTATGATCTTTAAATTCTTTATCACTTAGACCTTTTATATATTCAGGATCAGTATTAAAATATTTAAGTTCTAAACATATAGGATTAAAAACTTGAGAATATAAAGGTTTCTCAATTCTCTCAGGATAAATGATTTCAACATTATAAATATCAAGATCAGTAATCTTTGTACCATATAACTGATTCAATCTATCAAGATTTTTTATTATTGGTATTAAATTATTTCCTATAGGTAGTGTTGTCTTTAAATCACTTAGGATGAATCTCTTATCATCATAATTTGATAATGATACTTTTTGAGATTCTATCAAGTACATATCATGCTTTTCACTTTTAAGTTGATGTACTTCATCAATTTTATCTTTATGATTTGGATTCAATGTATCTATATAATCTTGATGAGAAAGTTTCTTTGCTACACATCTCTGAATTCCTTTACATCTGTTATCCTTTACAGTTTTTTCTTCCTGCCCGTCCACTCCCTCGGGGAATACAGGATATTTAAATGTGATTGGAAACTCACCCGTTGAATTTTTAAATATAATTGTATGTTCTTCAAATTTAGGTTTTGTATATGTTTCATATGAATATTGTTTAGAACGAATAAATATTCCATTTTCTATAGGAGTAAAAGGTTTTTCATCTTTAAACGAAAATAATTCTCCAGATGAATTTATTAAATTTGAAAGTATAGGATTTTCAGAGATATCACTTTGTAAATCGTGAGTTCTTATTGTTAAAAACATTGAATCTGTATCCATTGCATGCATTGCTATATTCGATCCATATATAGGTTGTAAGATGTTATAATATGTTTCATACATTTGTAATTTTGAAAGTTCTAAAATTGCAAAGCCGATAAATATTGGTTTATTATATGTTTTCTCAAAATTCTGTAATTCTACTGCAGTAAGATTTTCAGAAAATACTTCTGCATTTTTAAATGTAGGCTTTCCTAGCATACGATTATAACGGGCTATATCTTTCGGGGTATTTGTCAAGAGTTCAATATGAGTATATTTATCAACATTTTCCATTGTCTTCCCAAAGACTGAATTGTTTAAAAGTTTATAATTATTGTCTTTAAAAAGATTACCTTCTCTTTTTGCAATGTTTCGACAACGAATGTTCTCCTCGATGAAAGCTTTCATGAATGGAGCTTGTTTAAATCTTATAACAGTATGAACTTTTTTTAATATCATTCCTTGTGAAAGATAAAACTGTAGTAAGCGATAATGGGAGAGATAAAACCTTCTATTTGTTTGATCACCGAGAAGTTTGATTGTTGGAGGTTTACCTTGTAACATTTGCCAGATTGAAAGTTCGTTGATATCAATCATTCTTCTTATAGGAGCTAAAGGGAAATATCTTGTTCCTGATTTTATATCATCAGGATAGTCAAGGTCACATTCTACAAAGTATCCTATTGGAGAATCTTTCGGGGTTGAAAGTATTTCTTTTATAAGATCATCTGAAAGGGTTGTTGGGGGTTCCATCTCAATGAAATCACCCATTGGTAAATATTGAGTCATAATTCCTGAATATAAAGCTGTTGCATCTATATAAAGTATAAATAGAGGATTTTTCATTCCTTCTAATACTTCTTTTAGTTCCTCACTATTAAGTTGTATATGTGCCTCAGGATGTTTAGAAAGTATTCTACTAGTAGTTATTGCATTTCTAGCTTTTATTTCTCGATTACCCATTACTGAAGAGAGTCCTCTAATATTAGTTTTAATTAAATTAAACATATCGAGGTCGGTTAAAAGATCTATAACTTTATCACGCTCTGGAAGATCTGAAGTCCAAATGGTATATAATAAAGTATCCCAAGCTAAAGAGGGTGCTGTTATATAATTGTAGGGTTTAAGAACAAAAGAGTTTGTAAATTCTTCAAAGCAATCTGCTAGAATATAAACATCCAAGGATAGGTACATGTCAGTATATTCTCCTAAAGTTTTACAGTCAAATAATTCCCACATTTTATTTGCTCGAGAATATCCTTGATCTGTAATATGATATTGTTGAAGTTGTGAAAAGAATGTTTCTTGGTTAGGAAGACTTGTTTCATTATATCTTTCAAATGAATTCATATGATCATAAGGATATATTCCTTTTGCTAAACATGTGGGATATTCTTCTAGAGGAATATTATTTTTTTCCAAGAATTCTCGAGTGATTTTAAAATATTCTGGTTTCATTGTTTTTGCCACTGCATCTAAAGACATTTGGAGAAAGTTTAATGAATCTATAAATTTTAATTTTCCATATTCTACTGATTTATATTTTTCCTTTGTTAAGCCGATAACTTTGAAAGAGTTTTTAGCATTTGCTGCTAAATGTTTAATAAATAGATGTATGTCATAACCAAAAAGATTATGAAATATAACAGGTACAAATTTAGGAGTATGACAATTAAGATTACAATTTTTATGGGCTGCTCCTCGATAATTATTTTCCTTTTTTAAATGATCATGATCTATAACTTTTGCATTATCTTGTCCTTCATGAAATAATCTTGTTTCTTCTGCTTCTATTTGGTCAATAGTTAGAGATCTAATATCAGAATGACTTTCAGAGAGAGAGAGTTCCTCAAAGGGTTGTTTACACATCCAACAATTTGAAGCGTTTTCATATTCTTCCTGTTGTTGTTCTGAAATATTTTGAGGATAGCTTGTTTTTAATACTTTAAATATTTCGTGTTCTAAGCTATTTATACTTTTAGTAAAATGATCTAGAACCTCTTCTGAAGAAGTTCCTCTAAATGAATATTCTCTAGATTTTATGAGTTCAGGATAATTACTTTTAAATAATAGTTTATAAGCAGATGGTAATTGTTTAGCTTGCTTGATACTATTAGGTTTATTTCTTTTTCTTAGAAAGGCTTTCATCCTTGTTGGTTTCATCTTCTGTTTAGAGGCTTTCCATTCATCCATGAGTTTATATTTTTCTATTATTTTTAAATATTGTATAATTATATCTTGTTCGCGATTTATACATTCAAAGTCTCCATAGACAACTCCTAATGTTTGTAATAAATTTGAAAAGTTTTTAAAATACATCTTGGGGTTATTAGGCATTCTAATTAAAGCTGGATCATCTTTTTCACAAATTCTTGTATGTTTAATCATAGAGTTTTTAGTTGTTGAATAATGAAGACATCTTTTACATGTTCCTCCTCCACAAGTTGGATTCTCTGGAGATGTAAAAGCTTGAAAGTTTTTTATTAAAATATAATGTTGATTATTTTCTTCTTCCAAGATTAAAAGATATATCTCCCTATCTCCACTATCTCTAACTTCATAATCAGAAATATAAATTGGAATAATATCTTTCCTTCCATATCCCATCCTTTAACATGTTCATAAATATTAAGTTTAAGATTATTTAGTTTTTCAAATTCTGGAATGTCTTCTAGTTTCATTGGGTGCGTGAATCCCTTGGGAAATATTAATTCATTTTCATATTGTTTGTATTGTTGAACTCTTTGGGGGTTTTCAGCTTGAGGATGTAAATATGCAAGTATTGACCACATGAAACATTTGTTATCACCATTCTGTACATTTATAACAGCCATAGATTTAAAGGGTGTTTGAATATAAGATTTAGGATTTGGAGGTAATCCCCTCCAATAATCAATCACTAAAGATTGGAAAGAGCGAAATACTAAGTTTGATTCTCCTAATTCATTTTCTACATCCTCTTGTTTTGCTTCTACTGCTTGAATTATTTCTTTGATGGTTTTATCAAATCCTCTAGTTGAAAATAAATATTTAAAGGGTATTGCGATTTCAACATCTAAAGGAGTTGTGTTTTCTTCCACACCTCTCCAATATTTTGCTTTGATTGTAATTTTATATTTTATAACATTATACCTTGTTGGTTTATAATCTTCTAAAGCTCTAGTGAAAGAATTTTTAATATTTTTTTTATTTCTCTTTATATATTCTCCAGGAGTAGCAGGTCCACTGATTTCTGATTGAAATTCATCTATGGGATTAAATTTATCCCAGTTATATTTTTCTTTTTCAACATGATCGGGTTCTCCTTCTGAATGGCATTCTTCAACGTCAGAATTTTGTTTTTTATTTTTACATTCTTTTATATGTTCTAAAAAATAGAAATTTAGTTTTGCTGAAAAGTTACAATTAGGACATGTAAATATTTCTCTAAGTCTCCCGATACAAGTTTCAAAATGTTTATTATATCCAGAATGAAGAAATCTTCCTTTACATTTAGTACAAACTTTTGAGTTTGTATCATTAAGATTATTTTCTTTTAGTAAGTGAGCTTTCGATTTATAGTGAGAAATTAATCCAGTTTTATTTTTAAAAACTTTATTGCAAATATTACAATTCATTTTTTAGAAAAATTTTTTTATTGGATACTCTGTTTTCATTTTTTATTTATTTTTCTATTTTATTTTCATAATGTGATAGTATAATTTTTAGATTTTTATAATAAAAATTTAAAAAATGACAAAAATCCGAACTCCGATAGCGCAGTGGGAATAGACTGGCACAGTGGTTCAAATGGATAGCGGTTCAAATCCTAACTACGGTTAGTTTTTTTTCAACATAAAATAATATTAAAAATTTGAAAATAATATTGAAAATGGTGTGGGTATCTTAGATTTATATTTTATTTTATTTATTTTTATTTTATTTTATTTATTTTATTTTATTTTTTTATTAATTAAAAATTTAAAAAATGACAAAAATCCGAACTCCGTTAGCGCAGTGAGAATAGACTGGCATTGTGGTTCAAATGGATAGTGGTTCAAATCACGTCTGAGGTTAGTTTTTTTTTCAACATAAAATAATATTAAAAATTTGAAAATAATATTGAAAATAATTTTTGAAAATAAATATTACAAAAATATATAGTGTGGGTATCTTAGGAAATAAATCTTGTATATTTTATTTATTTTATTAATTAATTATTTTTTAAACATAAATATGAAAAAAAAATATTGAAACGGGTGATGGTGGCGAACCGGTAATTATCGCCACCAGTCTTTCGAACACCCCCGGATCGATTTTATAATGTGCACATTTATTTCGAAATGTTTCTCAGTTGTTTTCGGACCTCTTTCGGATTCACTTTCGAATTCATTTGTACTTTCGAGCAGCACACTTAAAACGCCGATGAAATCGTATTCGAGCGAGAAGCGAATAATAAGGTGTGCTGCTATTATCGAATTGATTCTGATGTATGAGTCTGGCCAGCTTGTATATTGGAAGAGATTTGATAAACGAAAGAGGTTGAATAAAAAAATGATCCGGATCAAAAAAACTGTTGAGAGGACAGTGAAAAAAAATAAAAAAAAAAAAAAAAAAACAAATACCACTGTCCTCTCAGAGCAGTTTTACTATTTTCATAAAATTTTTTTTATTGGATTTTTTATGATGTTTTTTTTCTATTTTATTTTTTTATTAATAACCAGCAATTTGCCAATCCGGCGACTTGCTAGTCGACATCCCAAGTAGTGTGTATATATCCCTAAACATCATTTAATAAAAGACTTGTCAAATTAGAATCTCATACAACACACATTAACACCACACATAGTATTAGAAAAAGAGCTGCTGAATTAGAACAGAATAAAACATTATTACCCCATACATATAAACATTTTATAGAACCAAGTTTAATAACAACAAACAGTAAAGAATGGGGTGTTTTTATGGTTGTAAAGATTATTGATCCTTATTTCTTTTTGTTTGATGATGATAATGAAAGAATGAAATGGTTTGTGAAATGTGATTATAATAGTAAGCTTGAAAAGGGTGATGTTATAATGACTAGTTATGATTTACCACACGGAGATTGGTATGTTAATACTCATTCACATGGACTACATAAAGTTAAAAGTAAGAATATTATTTTTAAAAGCACACTTGTACAATATATAGATTTAATATTTTATGAAAAAAAGGTTGATGTTGATGAAGTTCGTAAAGCATTGAGAGAATTGTATAAAGATATCCTCTCAACAAGAGTTTCTTTTGATATCCGAGTATTGGTACCAGATGGTGCTCAGAAGAATAAAGTCTTATTTTTTTAATTATTAAAATGGAAGAAGTAAGAGAAGAAAAAATTTACCCAGAATTGAGATCATCAGGATATTATTCTTCCAAGGCCTCGGCTCCCACAGAACTTGAAATTATGAGAGTAAAAGAATTTAAATCAGAAACATTACATTTACAAGATTTATTAAAACATTATAAAAAAATTAAAAATAGATGGAATAAAGGGAATACAGTTTTAAAAGTTATAGGTTATTCTTTAGGATTTGCATCTGCAATATTAACAGTTATTTTACCCATAACTTTACCAGTTGTTACTCTTGCACCTGTAATACTTGGAAGTATTTCTGTAGCTGATGGTTTCTTAACTGAAATAGTTTCATTATCTTATACTTCTAAAAAGAAAAGTTTATATAGAGAAGTTTGTTTATCAATAGAATTAGGAATATCAAAATTATTTTTATTTCAATTGAAAGCTTTGGAAGATGGAATCCTGACAGACGAAGAAATAATGAAATCAAATCAAATAATACAAGATATAAAGAATGAGGTTATAAGATTAAAAAGGGAGGGCATGGGGGCTAATGTTATAAGTAATAAAAAAACATCTCGAGAAAAATGGTTAAAGAATTCTTACTTATAAAATGGATGTATTTTTAAAAAAAGTAGATCAAGTTGCTATAGTTGATACTTCTAAATTAAACATGTTTTTATTAAAAGAAAAAGCTTTAGAGTTTACTAAGATTTTAAGTGAGAATCCTAATTTTACTCAATCTCAAATTTGTAAAATGTTAGGTACTTCGGATTCTACTATGAGACAAACGATAATAAAAATCTTAATAAGAAATATTCTTGAGATCTGTATACTATTATTTTTCAATCGAAGAAATTCATTAATTAAATCATTAAATAATGTTTTAGATAAAATAACTTTTGAATCGTTATAATATGATTTTATATTTTCATATATTATTTTTAAATCTTCATTAGTCAGGATTGGATTACTCATTTTTAAATCTAAAAAACAATAGATTCAGTCATGACTGAAAGTCACTGAAAGTCTACTTAACTGATTTTTATTATAATTAAATTCTTCATCAGTTAGATTTTTTATATATTCTTCTTCAGTGTTGAAACATTTTTCCTCTATAGAGATTGAGTTTTTAACTTGAGGATATAGAGGTTTATTATCAAGATAATCAAATTGTGGTGGGACCTCTGAATAAATAATCTCGACTTTATAAATATCCAGATCGGTAATTTTTTAAGTTATAAAATTCATTTATTTTATCCAAATTTTTTATTATTGGAATTAAATCATTTCCAATTGGGAGAGTTGTTTTCATATCGGTTAAGATGAATCTTTTGTCATCATAATTAGATAATGATATCTTAGCCGATTCTTGTAGATACATATTATGCTTCTCAGATTTAAGTTGATGAACCTCTTCTATTTTATCTTGATGGTTTTCTTTTAGACAATTTTTATAATCTTGATGAGTGATATTCTTAGATACTGCTCTTTGTATCCCTTTACATTTGTTATCTTTAAAAGTTTTTCCATTTGTTATTATTGGTCGTTCAAATGTATAATCCATTTCTTCTGTTTCTTTAGTTATTGGATTTTTATACATGATTTTAATTGTTTGCTTTTCTGTTTTTGGTTTTTCCATCTCTTCAAGAGAATATTGTTTAGATCTAATAAATACTGCATCTAATATTATCTTATTTGGTTTTTCATCTTTGAAGGCAAATAATGCTCCAGATGAATTTATTAGTTTTGAAAGTGTAGGATTTTCAGCTATTTCTTTTTTCACATCTTTTACCATGTATTTTTAAAAAGAAACTATCTGTATTGCACATAAGCATACTCGATCTCCAAAATGAGGAGTAAAAACATCATAATAGGCTTCATACATTTGTAATTTAGAAAGCTCTAAGATTGCAAAACCCATAGAGATTGGTTTATTATAAGTTTTTTCATTATTTTTTATTTCAATTGCAACTAGATTCTTTGAGAATACTTCAGCATTTTTAAATGTTGGTTTTCCAAGCATTCGATTATATCTATTAAAATCCTTTTGAGTATTTGTTAGGAGTTCTATTCGTGTGTATTTGTCAACATTTTCCATAGTCTTGCCAAAGACTGCATTATTTAAAAGTTTATAAATCACATCTAGATAGATATTTCCAACTTTTTTTGCTTCATTTCTTTTCTCGATATTTCCCACTATGAAGTTTTTCATATATGGTGCTTGTTTGAATTTTATAATATTATGAATCTTCTTCAAACGCATTCCGTGAGAAAGATAAAATTGAAGGAGTCTATAATGACAGAGATAATATTCTCTATCAGTTTGGTCACATAAAAGTTTTATTGTGATTGCCATAAGTTTTAAAATTAGCCAAGGTGAAAGTTCTTCTAGATTTATCATTCTTTTTATTGCTGCATAGGGAAGAAATCTAGTTCTAGATTTTATTCTATCTGGGTACTCGAGATCACATTCTATAGCATATCCGATATCAGAATCTTTAGGGGTTAAAAGTATTTTTTTTATAAGAGCATTTAGTTTATCTGTTTCTTTAGGAATATCAACCCAGGAGAACTCACCAGTTGGTAAATATTCACTCATTTTACCCCCATATAGAGCATTTGCATCGACATAAAGTATTTCAAATGGATCGGTTAAACCCTCCATTATTAATTTAGAATCTTCTGGAGTTTCTATTTTAATATAGTCTGCATCAGTATCTTTAAAATATTTTCTAATAAGAGTTATGGAATTATTTGTGGTTATTTCTCTATCCCCCATTACAGAAGAAATACCTCCTCTAATATTTTGTTTAAATAGATTAAACATGTCAGCATCTTTTATTAATTCTATTTTTTTATTCTTATCAGAATCCCCAGAAATCCATTTATTATATAACATTATATCCCAAGCTAGAGCTGGCAGTGTTATATAATTATATGGTTTTAATTCAAAGGTATTACAGAAGATTTCAAAACAGTCGGCTAAAATATAAACATCAAGGGATAAATACATGTCAGTATATTCTCCAAGGTTTTTACAGTTGAATAATTCCCACATTTTATTTGCTCGAGAATATTCTTGATCTGTAATATTTGATAGTTGTAGTTTTGAATAGAATGCTTCTTTCTCTGGTAATTTTGTTTCATTATATCTTTCAAATGAATTCATATAATCATAAGGGTAGATTCCTTTTGATAGACATGTTGGATATTCTTCTGGAGGAATATTATATTTTATCAAAACTTGCTCTGTTGTATATTTAAAGTCTTCTGGTTTCATTGTTTTAGCTATTGCATCTAGAGACATTTGAAGAAAGTTTAACGAGTCTATAAATTTTAAACAACCATATTGCACACATTTATATTTTTCTTTTGTTAAGCCGATAACCTTGAAAGAGTTTTTAGCATTTACAGCTAGAGCCTTTATAAATAAATGCAAATCATACCCAAAAAGATTATGAAATATAACAGGTATAAATTTAGGAGTGTGACAATTAAGATTGCATTTTTTATGGGCTGCTCCTCGATAATTATTTTCACTTTTAAAATGATCATGATCAGGAACTTTATCTGAATGTTCTTCTTCAATAATCCTGGTATAAGACTCAGGATTCAAAGACTCAACGTCTGAAGGTCTAATATCCAAAGGTTCTATGTTAGAAGACTCGGGGTCTAAAGATTCTACATCCGAAGACTCAGGATTCAAAGACTCAGGATTCAAAGACTCAGGATTCAAAAACTCAGGATTCAAAGACTCAGGATTCAAAGACTCAGGATTCAAAGACTCAGGATTCAAAGACTCAGGATTCAAAGACTCAGGATTCAAAGACTCAGGATTCAAAGACTCAGGATTCCTAGAGGTTGGATTCCTAGAGCTCACGAATGGTTGTTTACACATCCAACAATTTGAAGCATTTTCATATTCTTCCCATTGTTCATCTGAGAAATTTATTTTATAATCTGTTTTTAATATTATAAATAATTCGTGTTCTAGGTGATTTATACTATTGACAAAATGGTTTAAAGCATCTTCAGAAGAAGTTCCTCTATATGAATATTCTTTAGATTCTATGAGTTCAGGATAATTACTTTTAAAAAATAGTTTATAAGCTGAAGGTATTTGTTTAGCGGTTCTTATTGTATAAGATTTTCTATTTTCCCACAGAAAGTTTTTCATGCTCTGCCATACTGGACCTTTGCCCTCCTGCCTTCCAACAAACTCTCTCCAAGAATCTAATAAATTATGTTTTTCTATTATTTTTAAATATTCTTTTTCTAAATCATGTTCTATATTTATTGCTTCAAAGTCTCCTATTATTACACCTAATGATTCTAATAAATTTGAATAATTTTTAAAATGCATGTCTATGTTTGTGGGCATTTTAATTAAAGAAGGTTTGTTCTTCTCACATAATCTTTCATGTTTAATTATAGCATTTTTTGTTGTGGAATAATGTAAACATCTTTTACAAGTTGTTCCACCTCTAGCTAGATTTTTTGAGCGCATAAAACTTTGAAAGTTTTTTATTAAAACATAATGTTGATTTCTTTCTAAGTCTGGTAGGTCCTTCTCATCTATTCCCGCTTGCAATTCCTCTTCATCTAGTGCCGACTCAAATAATCCAGGATCTTCTTCCTCCTCATGAATATTTAAATCTTGGCCTGCCTCTTCATCCTCTTCATTATAAACATAACCTTGATTGCTATCTCTTAGATCAACTTTATTAAATTCTTCTAATATTAAAAGATCTATTTCTCTATTTTTATCTTGTTCTGATAATTCTTTATTTGAAATATAAATTGGAACAATATGTTTTAAAACACCCTTAGATGGAACATTTTCATAAATATTAAGTTTAAGATTATTTAATTCTTCAAATTTTGGAATGTATTCAATTTTCATCGGGTGTTCAAATCCTTCTGGATATATTAATTCATTTTCATATTCTTTATATTTGGAAACCCTTTGAGCATTCCTTGGTTGAGGATGTAAGTGAGCAAGTATTGCCCATTGGAAACATTTATTATCACCATTCTGTACATTTATAACATAATTAGAAGGGAATGGTGTACGGATATAAGATTTTGGATTTGGTGGTGCTGCTCTCCAATATTCAATTTCTATAGATTGGAAAGAATGGAATCTTAAATTTGATTCTCCCAATTCTTGTTCTATTTGTTCTTGTTGTTCTCCCATCTCTTTGCATAAATCATTGATGGTTTTATTTATTGCTTTTGCTGAGAATAAATATTTAAAAGTCGATTCAACAATGGAATCTAAAGGGGAAGTATCTGCTCCTTCTCCTCTCCAATATTTTGTGGCGATTCTAACTTTATATTTTATAATGTTGAATCTTGATTGACCAAAAATTCTTATAGCATTGTCCATTGAATTTTTTATGTTTTGTTTATTTGCTCTTATATACTCTGCGATTGTGGAGGCAAACATTTGACCTCCAAATACATCTGTGTGATTGAAGTTATCCCAATTATAATTTTCTTTTTCAATATGTTCAGGTTCAACATCAGAATCAGACTCAGAATCAGAATCTCTTTTAGGTATTGGTTGTTTATTTTTTATAGCACATGATTTTACATGTTTTAAATAATAAGATTTTATATTAAATTTTGATTTGCATATGGGACATTCAAATTTTTCTCTAATTTTAGAAACCCCAATACAACTTGAAAAATGTTTATCATATCCTGAATGTAAATATCTTACTTTGCATTTAGTACAGATTTTGAGTTTGAATTATCAAGTCTATTTGTTTTAATAAATGTGCTTTTGATTTTTGATGAGATAGTAGAGCTGTTCTGTTTTTAAAAATTTTTTGACAAACCTCGCAACTATAATCATTCATTTTTTAAAAAAAAATTTTTATTGGATACTCTGTTTTTTAAATTTTTAAACTTTTTATATTTTTGGTTTTAAATTTTAAATTTTTTATTTGTTTATAATCCATCAAACAGCGATTTACCAATTCTGGCAGCTTGCCAAACTGGCTGCTTGCCAAACTGGTGATTTGCCAAAACGATAAAGATAAGTAGTGGATATAAGACTCACACCCGCCACCTTCATGCAATTATTGCGCCACCATTTCTTCTCCATTTTCCCTATATTTTTAGGGTTTAATGGATGAAATGCTAGGGGTATGTGTTTTTGAAAAAAAATGAAAAAGATGAATAAAATTGAAAGGTAAAGAGGTCTTTTTTACTATAAACTAAGGGTATTGGTAGTTCTTTGGGTCATGGTG
>CAUHTR010004283.1:0-31574 GCA_959609185.1 Schmidtea polychroa | reverse complement strand
ATTATAAGATAACGCCAATCAAACATTCTTTTCACGATTAATTTCGACAGTTTTCCTGTCATCGTCAGGTGGGATATAATAACTCATTAAATTAAGGATTTAAACAAATTTAATTATATATAAAAAAATGAGAAAATCTGGGTCTGATCTTGTTGAGATGTGTGAGTCTGATGAGTTAAATAAATTAAATAGTGTGAGCAAGGATGATGAGCCTAAATTTGTGTTAGTATCGCCGTACTCAGAAGGTTTTAAGGATTATAAAGTGAAGATAAGAAAGCAGTTAGGGAATTTAAACTATAGAATAGTGTCAACTTCATGGAAAGTACGCAATATGTTTATTAATAAGTCAAAAACTCCGGTTGAATTGTGTTCCGATCTCGTTTATCAGTTTACATGTAATGGGTGTAATGCCACATACATTGGAGAGGCTTCCCGTCATCTCTGTATTCGAGCTCGAGAACATTGTAGACCGAAGGCTTTGACCCATATTGGTGAGCACAATAAGGGCTGTAAGATTAAAATAGGTATGTCTAATTTTAAAATTTTATTAAAAAATTTCGATAATTATTGGGAACGTGTGATTTGTGAGGCGTTGTTGATAAAATCATTGAATCCGAAAATTAATGTGCAGAATGCAGTAAATGCTTGTGTTTTGAGTGTTTTTAAATAAGCTTTTGTGTATTGTATGTATTGACTGTTGTGTTAAATTATATAATTAATAAAAATTTTTTTAAATTATTAAATTAAATTTTAAATGTTAAAATTTTAAAAAAATAATATATTTTTTTATAAAAATTTTTTTAATTAAATTAAGGATTTTAAACAAATTTAATTATATGAGTTATTATATCCCACCTGATGATGACAGGAAAACTGTCGAAATTAATCGTGAAAAGAATGTTTGATTGGCGTTATCTTATAATTAAATCATTGCCTTGTATGTTTAACTATTTATTCGAATATTCTCATAATATTGCATTTTACTAATATTAAGATAAATAATCAAGTTATATAACATTCACCTCCAACCTTCTCAATACATTTATTTATTGGAGACTCGGTTGGGCCCTGCAGATTTCGCACACGACTAACATTCGATAATAACACACTGCAGCTAATAATACACATCGCAAATTATATATCGTAAACCAACTGCTACACACGAATTATAATATATTTGAATATCCTCAACCAATATAGATTTCTATTTCTAGCAATGAGTTAGTTCCCCAGAATTTCAAAACCCATGCAACATTATCAGCTGATGGTACATTTTACCGCATCAATGGATTGAAACAGAATGTTCTTAATATCGATCCATCGAAATTGCTTTTGGTAATAGCAAATGTTAATCGTGAAAATAAGGTTAATTTTTTTCGTTTACTATATCGACCATAAATGTTCTAATTTTGTCGTTTGTTTATCGCATTTGTTTTAATTTATCTTAAAATTTTACCTTAAAATGTATTTTTTGTGCACTTTTATTGTAAATAATGTAACATTGATAAAATATTACAGAGTCTATAAAGTATTACTTGTAATTAGGAAGCAGTAAAATCAATAATCTATTCTAAAATATGATTTTGATGTTTTATTGTATCATTTAAATCTTAATTTGGATTAATTATTCGAGACTTTGATCATGTTTAATCAATATTAATGAAGCAAGTTTATTTTAAAATGACACGTTTGACTGGGTTTAGCATTTTGAATAAAATCAAACCAGGCTTCTTTTGAAAAATGAATTAGAAAAATTGCATATAAAAATCTGTTTTAGAAAATAAAGAATTATTTGAATTTGAATTTATCCATGCCAAAAGGGAAAATGTAAAATATTTTTGAATCAATCAAATCAGTATTATATGTATTTCGAGGATTAAGCACAAGTATTGTTGCTGTTAAGAGGTTTGGAAATGGAAAGTCTCGTACATAGTTTGAAGCTAAATTCGATGGATTAATTCATTATATTGTTTAATTACAAGGCCGGTCATATTTGTATAAGAAAAGAACTTCCAAATACTACTTCCATTGAACAGCTTATTTCTAGCAGAGATATCGTAACTAGTGTTTTCGATTTTAAATATTAATAAATATTAAACCTTGGAGACAACCAGTCAACTTGGAAGATAAAAAAGATGAAGCGATAAAAAACTTATGGGAAAACAATATTATCAAAAAGTGTAATTCACCATGGAACACCCCATTAATATGCGCCTGGAAGAAAGAAAAGCAAGATATCAGATTATGTCTTGATTTCAGTCAATTAAACCTAGTAACAGAGAGACAGGCGTTCCCTATGCCGAATATAGCAGAGATGTTAGATAAATTGGGTGGAGCAAAGTATTTCAGTTCGATAGATCTTGGAAATGCATATTATTAAGTTGAACTAGAAGATGAATCAAAGCTAAAAACGGCGTTTTCAACCAAATCAGGGCAATACTGTTTTAACAGAATGCAATTTGGAATAGCAGCGGCACCAGGTACGCTTCAGGAACTGATGGGAAAAGTATTAATGGGTACGAGATATGCAGCAGTATACCTAGACGATATTTTGATATTTACAGAAACGATCAATCACCATTACGAAGTTTTAAATGAAGTGCTGGACAAAATTAGAAAGGCGGGTCTTAGGATAAACCCTGAAAAGTGCCATATCCTTAAAGAGGAAGTCAAAATTTTAGGTCACATAATCAACAAAGATGAAATACATCAAAGCTAGACGCGATTAAATCATTTGAAAAGCCAAAATCTGTGAAGCTTCCTAGGAATATGCAATTACTACAGAAGATTTATAAAAGAATACGCAAAAAAGGCAAGAGTATTATCAAGGTATTATCAAGCGTAACAAGATTTTCAACCTGCAAGTAAATTGATATATTGCCCACAATATAAAATTTGTTAATTTTTCACCAAATCATGCTACACGTGGAAATATATGGAGAATAATATAATAAAAATTGAACTCCTAGTAAAAACAAAATTAACCTTATTTTAACTTTTAAGAAACTAAACATGAATATTTATGAAGATTTTTCAGATGATTCCACAACATCGACTCTCATATTATAATGTTCTTATGTTTATTTCCACTTTTTTTTGTTAAATTTTATTTGTGTGGAAATTATTTTTGCTATTTAATGGCACGAACACCACAAATTGAGTACATTCAATAACTAAATTCAATATTAAATTTTATCAGGAAAATCACAGACAAAGAAATATAAATGAAATAAAAGACAGGTAAATTTAAACAAAATAAAATTCAAATCAATTCTCTATAGTAAGATTTTTATATTTATCTTTTGTTTCCACATTTGATCTTTTTTTAATTTAATAATTTTCATATTAATATTTGTAAGACTAGATCAAAACAATAAATAATGTTCATGATATTTCGGCACAAATAAATCATCGAGATATGTTAAACAATATTATATCTACATTATTTATTACATACCTATATATTTCTCAAAACTGCTGTCTTATTGGTTATTTCATTATCTAATTAATTAATTAATTAATTAGTTATATTTTTTATTGCAAATATTAATAATTGTTTAAAGGAAAATGAACTGAAACCAGCTGCTTTTATAATAGATCCCAATTCTCGTGGAATTGTATTCGTACCGAAATTGGAAAATAATTTTAATTTACCAACAATCAAAAGCTAGTCATTGTAATTTAAGGGGGGGATAATATTATTTTTATGGTTTTAGATTTTGATGTTTCATTTTCTGATGTTGTAGTACCTGTGGAAAATATGCTAATCGATGAGTGCTCATTGTCTAAGGTGGACTTTATAATTTTTATATTTATATTATCTGCTTTCTCTTAGTTAACAAATAAACTAGTCACGTTTGAGTACAATATGCTGTCGGGAATACATTTAGGAATATTGAAAACTATTTTCCCTTCTTATTTTGATTTTGTTTCGAACCGTGAAATTTTTGGGGTTTCCTTATTGAACTATCAACGACTTAGATTTGATTTGACAGCTTTAAGTAAAGATATTTTCATCAATGAATCATTAGTCTATTTCATTGCTGGAATGATGGACCAATATCCATCGGACGATTTCATTATGGAAAGCGCCGCTACAAGGGTGGGATGTTTATTAATAGAATTCGGTTAAAACGAGCAATTATTAGGTGTATTCGATCAATACTGTGAACAGGTGGAACAATAAGTTCATTGCATTGCTTGGTCATAGTGAATTGCATAGAAAGAAAAATTACCCTATTTATCGTGATGAATGCAAATATTTGGAATATCATCGAGTAGATTTGCATTTTTGTCATTATCAATCATTCAAATCATTAAGGTATCAAGCGTCAATATACGTTCAATTTTGGGTAAAATGGTTGTCCGTTATCTTTTGGACCAGGATTACGACATCAGGAATGATTGGTTCACAAATTATTTCGTAAATAGAGCACTAATTGCATATGTCCAGTACACAGATATACATGGAAAGGATAGGGGACATCCACTTGATTATATTTTTCCAATTTTCTATGTTTTAATTTCTGAGCTTACATTTGAACTCAGGAAGGTCAATGTAAAATTGTTATCACTAAAATTAACGCATGGAAATGTAAGTTTTTATTTATAAATATCCAAGACAATAATTATTAATTGCCATTATGATAATATTAACTGTTTGTGGTTATCCTTGAGAATTTAATGAATTTATTTACAAAATATTAGATGAATTCTCGCCTTTTTTAGATTCTATGAATTATTTTGTTTAATATTCTCGAGATAATCAAGAATTTTCAAAATTTATTACGAATATCATACATTAATTTGTTGAAATATTTTGAAATAAAGGCTGAAATAATGCAAGACTAAATTTCTTTTTTATAAATGGCTTACAAATCATATTATAGGTGAAAAATAATACAAGAAAAGATAATATTTACAAAAATATATTTCGAATCACGATTTATAACAAAGAAATTATTATATCATTATTTTGAAAAAATTTAGTCTTAAGAAAATGGCTTTTTAACTATTTGCGGTATGTAAAAAAAAAGTTGCCCACCAGGTCCACAATTGTTTTTGTTTCGAGCTGTTTCGAGAACAAACAAGTCATAACTGGTCAAAATCCAACATAAATAATCTACATTCTACACATATATTTGTTCTTAACACGAATTGCAAAAAAAATACATACAACGAAATCTGAACCTTCCAATGGCTAATTATTGGAGTGTCGAGTTAGACTCAGCATAGGACCGCAAAGGGTTAAAAAATAAAGGCAATCTATCGAATTATCCGATAACCTTGTTCTTTTTTTCGACGTGGAATTTCCAGAAATTGAAAAGTTTCTTTCATTCTTTGTCGACATTGGTTTTATTGTTCTTAATGCTGTTAACCTTTTCACGGTTTTACACACAAATTTGGGGGGAATAAGAAAATTATTTTAAGAATACACTTAAACTATCTAATTAAATTAATATATGATTTAAGGGGATATAGTGTAGCCGAAATTTGCGAAGTAGAATTCAGAAATATGACTCCAAATACTTTACCCATCCAGCAAGATTAGATTTCTACTGGTGAAAACAAAACTAGTGTACATTTCCCTATCAGAATCGACAAACGAAAGCAATGTGTGGTTTTGTAAAGTTTGATGAGTTATGTCTACACCAAACACCACTGAGAACCGTTTCCTATAATATAACAAAAAATCAATAATCTTACATTATAGAAACATACATAATTACTTTGATTTCACGTTGATGTTCTCATTTATAGCTCAGTGAGATACATCTTATACTATAGAAATCTGAAAAGTGGAAGAAAAATTAAAAACTGCACACAAACGCAACACATACTAAAAACACATACAAACTTTTGATTCGTAGAAATGTAACGACGAGATACGTTCCTATAATAACTTTATTTTAGACAATTTTTAGAAAAAAAAGATTGTTGGAAATTTTTAAAATTATATTTTTAATGAAAATATCAAGAACAGATGAATTTAGTTCAATATCTTTTCAATCCAGATTTGATTTCGTTAAAGAATCCCCTCATATTGAGCTCAGAAAAAAATTAAAAAAATTATTTTAATCAGCGATTTTCCCCAAAATATTTTAAAAAAATACATAATTTTGGTGATTTATTTATTTATTAATTAAATAATTTTAAAAATATATCGGACTCACATTTTTTCGAAATAATTCCAAGATAAATGTCATAAAATTCCTTAAAAAACCCTGAAAATTAATTAAAAATAATTTGTAATTATACCGTTGATCAAAAGTGATATTTAAGAACTTGAATCACGCCCGGCGTGAGGCGGGTACGAATCGTGATTTTCACGCAGGCGCCACGGCGGAAAAATACAAAAGGCGGCAAAATTGTACAGAAATTTGTTATTTTCATAGCAATTTCCATTCTATTGTTTAATAACTAGTCCAATTTGAACAATATTGTTCCATCTGTGAAAAATATTTATGCATTTATCGTTTTTTTACTCTTATTATGGAATGCGAAGGCGGTAATATGCAATTTTCACACATCTGAAACTTTAGCGCCGGTGCTGACTTGAATAATGATCTCATATCTCATATGGATCAGAATTCAAGTCTTAAAATTTACTTTAAATAAAAAAAATAACTTGAAAGTCATTTGTAAAATGGCTAAAATAAATTTCCAAATAAATTTCAATTTCATGATAAATGAATAAATGTGATGATAAGTAAATCGGTGAGTGAATCGGTGAGAGAAATTGTTCTACATACCAACCACCACTATAGAGAACGTATCTCAGTGGTGTTTGGTGATTTATGTTTGTAGATGTGTGTATACCAAGGAGATTAGAATTGCCCAGCCGAGTCACCAGTAAATAAACTGTCTCAGGACAGCTGGGGTGAATGTATGTAGAATTGCGCTAATTATATATAATAAACGAATAACAATAATAGTTATATAAATTTATAGTTTTGATTGAAAATAATAAAAAAATATTGTCACGCACCTTCGTCTTTAATAATATCCTTTTGATTGTAATTCGGTTATCTTGTTTTATTTAATTTTGTCAGATATTATCGCTGGATATTTAATTTTTCGTTAATTGGTTTCTTGAATAAACTTTCCTTAACTTTTTATATCGTTTTTTGGGTTTAAAATTCTTTGCAGATGTGTTTATTGATTGTTTTATTTTTTTTATTTCAATTTTCTATATAGTATTTTTAATTTTTTTTATATGTAACGCGTGGCGATTAAGACCTATATTAATTGTAATTAACAATAAAAAATATAATATAAAAATTCGTTACATGTGGTATACAAGATATATTCTTAAAGGACTGAAATAAAAATTGGATATTCTAAATGTTTGGTTCCTCTATGTTTATTGGGTTGTTTCGAGGAGTACCATAATGGGCCTCGTGAATAAAAATTATCTAGTTCAATGTTTTTACAAAAAAAAATTTAATTTTATGGTGGTTTTTAATTTTAATATTTAGAAATTTAAATATTTTGAAAATAATTTTTTAGCAAAAACCATGAAAGGGTTAAGAAGTTTTAGATTATCTATAAATTTTCCCGTTGCTTCGTAGACGTTTATTTCTTTTGAGTTTCCATAAATTTTCACCAGCCATTTAGTTTATCTTTGAATTAAAAAACTTTGAATAATAGTGTTGTAATTGTTTTTCTAAATTTATGTTGTATTCCTAATTTTATAGCCATAATCGATATATAAAGTATTGTTGGGGTTCGATGAAACAGGCACAAAAGCAAAGTGAAAATCAATAAAAACATCAAATACACAATAATAATTAAAAGTACAAAATATTAATTAAAGAATCAATAAAATTAAAAATGAATATTTTTCTGGGGAAACTGGTATGGGCAGATGCCGAACAATGAGACGAGTTCATATGTAATAAAGATAAAGTTAATGGGGAGTCCCTAGAAGGAAATAATTACAAAAAACTAAAATTAATTAAAAATTAATTAGCTAATAGAAAACCCGAATAATCAACATTATTATTTAATTAGGTAGAGTCAAACTGAAAGGGAACGAGGAAAATTAAATTAGCCGATGGGAAATTGAATTTCGGACAAGACAAAAAAATAAATAAATTGCCTGGAGGCCTGAAGGCTATAAACTCAAACCCGATTAGGTCGGCAAAGGGAAAACTAGATAAAAGATACCCAAAAATAACAAAATTAATTTGATCGGGAAATAATGTAATTATGGGATCGGTATAAAAAGAACAGTCAAGTCAACTGAATTGCTAATTGATCGAAGAAAGAAGATTGACAATAAATTGAAAGAAAGTAAAAAGCGAATTTAAAACTTAGTGCTAACCGTATCATTTTGAGTCTTAGCGTACCAGAAAGGGAGATTTCCTGTTGGAAGATATCCATGCGCTACCCTGATTGTTTGAAATTGAAAAATGTACAGAATAAGAAAGAGTTACCTAAAGTGGTGTAAACTGAATTGTTCTAGTAAAGTGAGTAAAGATATTAAGTGTAATTGTGGTCATTTCGAATAAATATTATTGTGTTGGATTGTTCGATTTGCTTAATAAAAGGACACCAAGAAGTCAGACAGTGATACCGACTTACACTAATACCCAACAGTATTATTAATACTGTTAACATTAATTTTATTTTTATTATTATTATTATTATTATTATTATTATTATTATTATTATTATTATTATTATTATTATTATTATTATTATTATTATATGAAGTTGCTTCTACAAGATTCGGTGCTACATTATAAATTGTCTGAAATAATATTGGATTTATGGATGGTGTTTATCAACGTAGCCAGAGCCACTAGAGTAAATTGTCTAAACGCCCCCACCTCGAGACATCAAGTATTTACTGACTAATGAAACAAAATTAAAATTTTAGCATTTATTATTCAGCTTCTTTTATGGATGAGTGAAAACCAAAAAATTGAATCGAAAATGAAATGCAATTTTACTGTGTTATTGAATTATCTAAACTCCTATGATCCGAACAAAATTTCTTCCTCTCTTTCTACTCATGAAGAATTTGAGTTATCAATTTGTCATCCTTTTGATATTTAATAAATATTATGCGACTCAAAATTTTTTTAATTTTCAATACTTTCCTGAATTTTATTGGTTTTTTTGTTTATAGATAGATTTTTTAGGATAATTGTTATTGAATTTATAAAATATTTAATTTTAGAATGCTGAAAAAAATATTCACTGAAAAATTAATAAAATCGATTTTGTCTCGACCGCTGCACATTGGAAATGTTTGTTTTCAAAATCAACTCCCGAAAGATGATCTTTCTCCACCGAAACGAGAAGACATAAAGTATCATTTTAATGCAATCGAAAACGATAGTCTAATTAGACTTCTATCTCATGGATATCTCAGCCCTGTAAAAATTATAGATTTTTATTATTATAATTTTTAATATAGAAATTTATATAACTAAAATTTACAGAATTTTGCATATTTAAAAATATAAATTCAAAATATAATATATTTATAAAATTATAATTGTGCATCAAAATATTTCAAATTAAGATAATATTCTTTGTTAATAAATTCAATCTTTCAATAGCATTTTCTATATTATTCATGTTTTCAAGTGTCTCTCTTTAACTTCCTATATATTTCCTGGTAATGTTTGCTAAAGTATTTGTAAAAATTTTATTTAATTGGATTTCAGTGAAAGAATGAAAACAGGGTTTAAGATGTATTTATATAAACTATTCATATTTATAGCATTTATATTTTATTATTTGAATGATGTGGTATGTTGATATTGTTCGAAATATTATTTGGATTGGAATTAATTCTCTGGTAATGAATTAAGAAAATACTTTATTTAAATAATATAGATTCATTCACGACTTTGAATTTGTTTATGTCCACAATTGAAACTAATCCCTACCATAAAATTTTATATCAATATAATTTTGCAAAAAAACTATTTTATAATGATTTAAAAAAGATGTAAAAAACGATTTATTTTTAATGATTTTAAACCGATTTTTTTATTATTTAAAAAAAGATGTAAGAAACGATTTACATATATTGATTTATATTGATTTAAAAATGATTTTATTTTTATAATGATTTAAAAGCGATTTATTTTATATTTGATTTAAAAACGATTTATTTTATAGTGATTTTAAACCGATTTTTTTTATAATTTAAAAAACTATGTTAAAAACGATTTATTTTTAATGATATCAAAACAATGTAAAAATATGATTTATTTTATAATTATATCGAAACGATGTAGAAAACGATATATTTTATAATGATATCAAAACGATGTAGAAAACGATTTATTTTTTAATGATATCAAAACGATGTAAAATACGATTTATTTTATAATGATATCAAAACGATGTAGAAAACGATTTATTTTATAATGATATCAAAACGATGTAAAAAACGATATATTTTATAATGATATACAAACGATGTAGAAAACGATTTATTTTTTAATGATATCAAAACGATGTAAAAAACGATTTATTTTATAATGATATCAAAAAGATGTAAAAAACGATTTATTTTATAATGATATCAAAACGATGTAGAAAACGATTTATTTTATAATGATATCAAAACGATGTAAAAAACGATATATTTTATAATGATATACAAACGATGTAGAAAACGATTTATTTTTTAATGATATCAAAACGATGTAAAAAACGATTTATTTTATAATGATATCAAAAAGATGTAGAAAACGATATATTTTATAATGATATCAAAACGATGTAGAAAACGATTTATTTTTTAATGATATCAAAACGATGTTAAAAACGATTTATTTTAATAATGATTTTAAACCGAATTTTTTATAATTTAAAAAACTATGTTAAAAACGATTTATTTTATAATGATATACAAATGATGTAGAAAACGATTTATTTTTTAATGATATCAAAACGATGTAAAAAACGATTTATTTTATAATGATATCAAAAAGATGTAGAAAACGATATATTTTATAATGATAACAAAACGATGTAGAAAACAATTTATTTTATAATGATATCAAAAAGATGTAGAAAACGATATATTTTATAATGATAACAAAACGATGTAAAAAACGATTTATTTTATAATATATCAAAACGATGTAAAAAACGATATATTTTATAATGATATCAAAACGATGTAGAAAACGATTTATTTTAATAATGATTTTAAACCGATTTTTTTATAATTTAAAAAACTATGTTAAAAACGATTTATTTTTAATGATATCAAAACAATGTAAAAATACGATTTATTTTATTATATCGAAACGATGTAAAAAACGATATATTTTATAATGATATCAAAACGATGTAGAAAACGATATATTTTATAATGATATTAAAACGATGTAGAAAACGATTTATTTTTTAATGATATCAAAACGATGTTAAAAACGATTTATTTTAATAATGATTTTAAACCGAATTTTTTATAATTTAAAAAACTATGTTAAAAACGATTTATTTTTAATGATATCAAAACAATGTAAAAATACGATTTATTTTATTATATCGAAACGATGTAAAAAACGATATATTTTATAATGATATCAAAACGATGTAGAAAACGATTTATTTTTTAATGATATCAAAACGATGTTAAAAACGATTTATTTTTAATGATATCAAAACAATATAAAAATTTATTTTATAATTATATCAAAACGATGTAAAAACGATTTATTTTTTAATGATAACAAAACGATGTTAAAAACGATTTATTTTAATAATGATTTTAAACCGAATTTTTTATAATTTAAAAAACTATGTTAAAAACGATTTATTTTTAATGATATCAAAACGACATATTTTATAATGATATCAAAACGATGTAGAAAACGATTTATTTTATAATGATATCAAAACGATGTAGAAAACGATATATTTTTTAATGATATCAAAACGATGTAGAAAACGATATATTTTATAATGATATCAAAACGATGTAGAAAACGATTTATTTTTTATTGATATCAAAACGATGTTAAAAACGATTTATTTTTAATGATATCAAAACGATATATTTTATAATGATATCAAAACAATGTAAAAATTTATTTTATAATTATATCGAAACGATGTAAAAAACGATATATTTTATAATGATATCAAAACGATGTAGAAAACGATTTATTTTTTAATGATATCAAAACGATGTTAAAAACGATTTATTTTAATAATGATTTTAAACCGAATTTTTTATAATTTAAAAAACTATGTTAAAAACGATTTATTTTTAATGATATCAAAACAATATAAAAATACGATATATTTTATTATATCGAAACGATGTAAAAAACGATATATTTTATAATGATATCAAAACGATGTAGAAAACGATTTATTTTTTAATGATATCAAAACGATGTTAAAAACGATTTATTTTAATAATGATTTTAAACCGAATTTTTTATAATTTAAAAAACTATGTTAAAAACGATTTATTTTTAATGATATCAAAACAATGTAAAAATTTATTTTATAATTATATCGAAACGATGTAAAAAACGATATATTTTATAATGATATCAAAACGATGTAGAAAACGATATATTTTATAATGATATCAAAACGATGTAGAAAACGATTTATTTTTTAATGATATCAAAACGATGTTAAAAACGATTTATTTTAATAATGATTTTAAACCGAATTTTTTATAATTTAAAAAACTATGTTAAAAACGATTTATTTTTAATGATATCAAAACAATATAAAAATTTATTTTATAATTATATCAAAACGATGTAAAAACGATTTATTTTTTAATGATATCAAAACGATGTTAAAAACGATTTATTTTAATAATGATTTTAAACCGAATTTTTTATAATTTAAAAAACTATGTTAAAAACGATTTATTTTTAATGATATCAAAACGACATATTTTATAATGATATCAAAACGATGTAGAAAACGATTTATTTTATAATGATATCAAAACGATGTAGAAAACGATATATTTTTTAATGATATCAAAACGATGTTAAAAACGATTTATTTTAATAATGATTTTAAACCGAATTTTTTATAATTTAAAAAACTATGTTAAAAACGATTTATTTTTAATGATATCAAAACAATGTAAAAATTTATTTTATAATTATATCGAAACGATGTAAAAAACGATATATTTTATAATGATATCAATACGATGTAGAAAACGATATATTTTATAATGATATCAAAACGATGTAGAAAACGATTTATTTTTTAATGATATCAAAACGATGTTAAAAACGATTTATTTTAATAATGATTTTAAACCGAATTTTTTATAATTTAAAAAACTATGTTAAAAACGATTTATTTTAATAATGATTTTAAACCGAATTTTTTATAATTTAAAAAACTATGTTAAAAACGATTTATTTTTAATGATATCAAAACGATATATTTTATAATGATATCAAAACGATGTAGAAAACGATTTATTTTATAATGATATCAAAACGATGTAGAAAACGATATATTTTTTAATGATATCAAAACGATGTTAAAAACGATTTATTTTAATAATGATTTTAAACCGAATTTTTTATCATTTAAAAAACTATGTTAAAAACGATTTATTTTTAATGATATCAAAAAGATGTATGTAAGATGTATTTATAGCATTCATATTTTATTATTTGAATGTTGTGGTATGTTTAAATTGAATGTTGTAATTGTTCGAAATATTATTTGGATTTGAATTAATTCCCAAGAAAGGATTTAAGAAAATATTTTGTTTAAAAAAGATATAATTCACGACTTTGAATTTGTTAATGTCGAAAATTAAAATGAATCCTAACGAAGGGAAAAAGAAATTAATAAATTTAGAATTAATAATAATGTCTCTGTCGTGGTGGAACCTGCTGCTGTTCATTATTAGTGCATCATTATTATTATAAAGAGAATGTGAAGACAATCTAATTTCAAAGCAACAATTCCCTATGTTTAAATTGCCAACATAACTTGAAAATGTCTCGTTCTTTGGTAAATATCTATAATTTCTTACTTGGTTCCAAGTTCTACCCGTTTTCCCCATCAGAAATAAATTGAACATCAAAGGCGTAATTCTGACTAGAATCAACAGTTCTTGGGTTATTGCTCTTTTATCGTCCTTACTAATATTTTTTTTCTCTTATAATTTTCTTGTAGTATTGTAAGTTCCGTATATTTCAAATTCATTTAATTTAGTTGATACTTCAGCTTGGTTATATGATATAATATTATGTGAGAAATTTTATTTTTCTTTGTAAAATGCTGATTTTTCTTTATTTTTATTTGTCTAAAATCACTTATGAAGATTATTATTAGCTATTATGTTTACAGTGAAGTTTTAACCTAAATACTTTCTAACTCACTCTGAAAAAATAAATTTATTTGATTATTTTGTGAAATATTTAGATTTATCCTAAGTTTATGTTCCCTTAACTCATTTAATAATAGAATCTTTCTGTTCAACATTGATCGACTATTTATATTTTTTCAAATTCTGATAATTGCTAGTAGAATAATTCGAGAAATTATATTAATGATAAACTAGAGAATTCCACAAATCAGAACTCTTGGTTTTATTTCCAAATTATTACGTAACAGATATCGCCTTTGGGAAAATTAAGAATTCAAAAAATTGACAAATTGATAAGCACATGCAATGCATTTTACTTCAATCCTATTAATAACATTGATTTTATTTTTTATATATCTTGTATTGTATTGTATTCCATAATCCTAATGATGCGCTTTCTATAGATGTAAAAATAATTTATAGAAACTTACCTTAAATGAATAGGAAATTGGACAATACAAATAATTTAGTTTGTATTGCATGAATTCGACTGGCTTTTTTGTATCCACTAGAACATTGACCAAGGTTTCCGTGGATAATTTCGCTTCTTTAAATTTCCTTTTTCCGAATTCCTGAGCGGCATCTGCATTTTTTCTCTTCAAAACTCCTAGATTAAAAAACTAATAAATGAAATATGTGTAAACGACAACAAACCTGTAATTTGATTATCCATTTGTAGTTATAATATTTAATAATTTGAACCAGATATTTTATACTAATTTCATTGTAAACAAGTTTCAAGTGACAGGCATGATCAAAACGTGATCAACTAGTTCATTTTATGCTAAATAACAAAGTCTGAAATGATTTATTGTACACAAAGAAATATTATAGGTTAATTAAGGTTATCACAAAACAAATATAATTATATTTTATTACAACAATACATATTTTCGCAATTCCACAAGTAATGCATGAATTATTTCTCGTTTCTGTAGATTTACAAAACATGTACAACTATCATCCCCACAAGTATTCTGCATATTATTTTTACAAAAATCACAATTTTCAACATCATCGGTATAACATGTAATCGTAGCATGATCCATATGAATTAAATCTATTACATTTATTCCAGTTATTTCATAAATTTTGTAAAACACAACTTCTGGAGCACAATACATTAAGGAATTGTTCAAATTCGGATAAAAATCATAATTATTGATGACTTGTATCAAGAAGCTAATAAAGAAAAGTATTTCAATAATTTATTTACCAAAATCAGTAGACACGTTGGTTATTTTTACATTACAACTATAGATAAAAAATAAATGTCAGCGGTTATAAAGGAAATTTCTGTTCAATAAGAAAATGAAATTTTTTATTGATCTATAGTTGTAATGTAAAAATAAATCCCCATGTCCTATTTGTATTTGTAATTTCTTTTATTCTAGTCCCTTCTGAAAATACCGGATTCAAAACCGACTGATCAAGTGGTACGTGATTTAATTGAAAACGTATCAAGTATTTTTCAATAGCTGAAAATAGCGATTCTATTCACTGAGTTTAGAAATGAATTTAACGACTTATGAAAAAGGCATGGAACAATTGAAACGTGCAGGCATATTTGGAGCTTTAATACCAAAGAAGTATGGGGGCTTAGGATTGAATTTATCCCAATATGCTTATTTAATGCAAAATGAAAACTTAATCGACTGGTCATTGGTATTGATCGCACATCAGAATTTATGTGCAGAGGTAAACGTTTTCATTTATTCGAATATCTTATCAATATTTCATTATTATGTAAAAGGAGCTGTTAAATTATTCCAAATAAATACATAAGTTATCAACGACCTTCAATAAAATTTTGGCAACCGATTTCAATTTCTTGTTGTGATTTATCTGCATTCTCAATGAAATCAATTTTTTAAACAAGTTTAATATAAATTCAGTAAAATCTTCTATCTTTTTCACCGTTTATTGATTAGTTTCTATTAATTTATTGTTAGTCGTTTTTCATTTATTGATCTATAGTCTTAAAAAATGAAGATATTGAAATGATAATAATCGATGATAATTTAAATTACAGCAATCTCGCCTATAATGTGGGGGTTAAGTTCCTGGAGTACTGCGTATATCTTAAATCAATCTGGAAAATCTTTTAAGTCAGTTGCAAGTGCGTAAAACATTGTTTAATACCGTTTAATTAAATATTAGCTTGAAGCCTATAGTAAATAAAAAAATCAAAAGATAAAATAAATAAAAAAAGCATTTTTAGATAATAAATGGACATTATCTAAAACTACAAAACACAATACTGGACTTGTCTATCTTTAACTAAACCTTCAATTACAAATAGTTTCATAAAAGTATAAAAATTAATCTAATATTTATCAGAAAATGGTTCGTAATTAAACTTTTTATGCGTCCTTTAATTTCTTAAATTTTCAATTTCAACTGCTATTATAATTTTAAGTTTATTATAAAATTTTTGATTAATAAAAAATATTAATTTACCAATCACAGACGACTCATGGCACTCGAATAATCGAATAAGAAACAAATCACATAACGTATGCAGTAAATTCTTCAATATTCATCACTTTGCAGCTAGGGGTTGAGATTTTGCACAATGGATAATAATATTCTACTTGATTAATATTATACAAAATTATAAGTCTTTCTTTAAATCTGATATTTCTGAATAATAATCTCCATTTCATTTTACTTTCAAATTTTCTAATTTCATTGCTTGAAACTGAAGCAGATATTTCTGCAATTTGCTTCTATTTGTTAGCTCAAATAATTTATATGCTTAACTTCCTCAAATAAATCCACCTGTCTTTCGCTTTGCCTCCTTTTTCATTTAATCACAACGACAGTTTAAAATCACCTTTGTTTAATTTTTTAATGGTTTATTCACCTAACTTCTCTTTTAATTAATTAATGATGGCCAGTTTTTTGACAATTCTGCTTTCATCTTGATAAGTATATCCATACTTGTTTCTTTATTTCACATTTTAACTAATTATAACTTTCTGTAAATGCACATTTTAGTACCTTCCTAACTCACTTATGAACTTTTTTAGAAATTTGTTCGCACCGTGATGCTTCTTGATATCAATTTTATTCCTGACAAATTATCAATTTTGTTTTATTTCATTTTTTAACTTCAAAATCATATTTTCTTAGTAATTAGTAACACATTCTGAATCAAGTATGTAGATATAATCCCTTGAATTAAATAAATATGTGCCTATATTATATCAATAAATGTAGAGCATTCTGAGGTATGGTTCACATGGGCAAAAAGATCGGTATTTACCAAAAATGGCCAGAGGAGAATTGCTTAGTGCATTTTGTCTCCATGAACATTGTAGTGGGGTTGACATGTTCAGTATGAAATCTACTGCAGTTTTACAACCTTTAAGAGATAGTTATATTTTGAACGGCACAAAGAATTGGGTGGTTAATGGCTATTATGCTGATGTATTTGTTGTATTTGCATTGTCAAGAGATTCTATGGAAGAGGTGAATCTGTTGTTTTTATTCAGTGTTTTTGAAGTTATTTTCTAGGGCGGTAGAGATTTTATAACAGGATTCATTATCGATCGAAATGATTATGGAATCTCTGTGAGTGAGCCTTATGATATCGATTGGTTACACAATTGTAAAGGTTGAAAGTTGGATATCCTGTTGGATTTTAATTACACAATATTTTCAGTTTCCGATGTTACCTTTGACAATTTATCCCTTTCCATTGATCGAGTGTTATCAGAAGAAAATGGAGGATTCAAGGTTGGTAAGATTGATAAACAAAGATTCCCGTTTTTGTTAGAGAAAAATCACAATTTAATCTATTTATTAATTTCCTTAATTTTAAATCTTTTTACACAATTTGATGAATAAGTTGTGTATTAATCTATGTTGATTATTAATTTTTATTAATGCTTTGTGCTAAGAAGATTTGTAGAACCCGATAGAGTCACCGATAAAAAATGTGGCAGGACAATCGGGGTGCTTATATGTTATCTAATAATATTTTTTATGTGGGTCTCCAAATATCCAATAAAAAACTAATAATAAACAACGGTGATTACCGATAACTTTTATTCAACAACAATAAATAATACTTTGATGAATCGTGGACTTTTTTTGTTAAGGATGTCTCGACTAAATATGTGGCGTTCTCAAAATAGCCCAAAAATATTGATTGATTACACTTACTTAATTCCTAGGAGAACCAAGAAATTTTTCGAGATCTTTATTAAAGAATCCTTTTAGTTGAATCAAGGCGCAACTTTTTCGTGAAGGATATCTCGACTAAATATGTCGCGTTCTCAAAATAACCCAAAAATATTGATTGATTACACTTACTTAATTCCTAGGAGAACCAAGAAATTTTTCGAGATCTTTATTAAAGAATCCTCTTAGTTGAATCAAGGCGCAACTTTTTCGTGAAGGATATCTCGACTAAATATACTTGGTTCCCAATGTTCCAAAATTTATTCTTTAAAAACGCGAAATTTATATCGAAAAGAAATCTTTTCGTTGATTTTCATATAAAATAATCTGTGTCGACAAATAACAAAACTTTTTCGTGGACCATGTCTGTGTGAAATCTTAAAATCTAAGAAAAGTAACATTTTGCACTTTGCACTTAAAAATCAATATATGCACGATAACTCATACTGATTCATGGGGCTCACATCTACCTACCTATAACACATGAACAGTGTTAGCTTTTGCAGTCTTTTGATATTCTAATAAATTTCCGAACTTTACTTTCTTTTTGATTTTCGTTTAATATTTTCCAATTTTTAACTTCACTCAGATTTTCTTCTTAAAACTTTGACAAAAAGGATTTCTTTTTTGAATCTTCTTTTAGATAGTTTAATTAATACTATTATGTTTTTGAATTTTTTGATTTGAAATTTTTATTTGTAATCGATTTTTGTATAGCGATAATTTACTATAGTAAATTATCGCTATATAGTTTCTTTTAATCTTTTTAAAACGCGACACGCGCCAAACGAAATAACCAAACGTTACAAAACCTTGTTTAAAAAATCAAATATAACAATACATTACCAAATACTATGCAAAAGATTAGACTCATCGCAAATTTTCGACAATTATAGATTTTATTTAAGTAGACCACTTTTGAATATATATGCGTATATATGTATGTATGTGTATAAGGGTTATGATTTTGAGGCATTTTTTTTCAAAACATGTATTCTGTGCTTTCATTAGATGAACATTTGTATAAATAATTCATTTTTGAGGTTTTTAATGTAAGAATTAAAAAAATGTCGCGTACTCACTTGTTTCTAATATGCAGACTAGGACATAAATTCAGCATTCATATTTATATTTTTTATAATACATATTATCTAATTTATTTATATATATTGTATACTTACCTGGCGCGAAGAGAGATCCTCGCGTCTCCTACATAGTGCTGATGAGAGCCAGGAGCTCGAAACTAGTCTACTATTGGGATTTGCACTGGGTATCACAAATATATATATATATATATTTGTGTGTTATTCACATGATATTCATTAGTTGTAAAACGGGCAATGATTTTTGTTTTCTCTAATATAATAATACAATAAAGGGCTTGTTGTCATTGAATTTTTTCCACGACCATCGTTAACATTCAGGAGATATTTTTTTGAAAAAAACAATATTTTCTTCGGTTCTTTTAAAGTTGAAGTTCATTTTGTAATTTTTATCGTTTTGCAATTACATGTTGTACCTGCCTTGTTATGTCGACTCCTTTTCCCTTCTCTATGTGCACCATATGTGATAATATATTAAAATGTCGATTGTAGATGGCGCATCACATTCAAAACAACGCCAGATATGTTATTGCTGCTTCCATGGCTGGGATAATGAGGAAATTAATAAATGAATTGGTTAACATAGAACACTCTCTAACCATTTCCAATCCCACTCTAGTAAACTCATTAATCCATCAATGCAAGGTCATCTTATACGCTGTAGAGTCGAGCTTATATTTTACAACGAGATTTGCAGATAATTATCTAAATCCAGAAATTCAGTTAGAAAGTGCAGCATTGAAAGTAGTATTCATTGGAACTGGGATAATTGATCTATTTGTCAATAGGTTTATAGCATTGAGCGGGCTTATGAACTGCTTGAAATCTATCATAAAATTTATAATTTAATTGATCGGGCAGTTCCACCAGAAATTGAGAAATATTATAAGATAGTTAATGGAATACAGAGTTTCTTGGTTGGTTTTGGATTCCTTAAGCTTCCCATGTGATTGGAAATTTAGGGATCAAATTTTTACAATCGACTCTATATTGGTGGCACGATGATTGAATTATCGAATCGCCAAGCTATGGAATTAAAGAAACGACTGCACAGCCCAATGCAGAACGTGCCATGGTTAAAATCAACATTGATGGAAGCCTTTAATCCCATGCTCTATTTCGATAAAACTACCGATCCTTTAGTTAAGAATCCTGAGGAATATCTCCAGTTCATCAAGGATTTGAGATTTATCTTTTTGAAAATTTCTAAAATTAAATATCTTTTAATAACTGCTATTTCCGAGTTAAAACAAGTAAGGCGTTGTTTAAATTATTGTATGATTGATTTCTTGTTTCACAGGACACGTTCGAATATCAACATTTAATGACTGCTATGAGTGATATCGGGATCTTGATTTATACATTGGCATGCTGTATTGCTCGAGCCAATACTACTTTTGGGGATTTTGAGGTACTATTATTATTATTATTATTATTATTATTATTATTATTATTATTATTATTATTATTATTATCATTATTATTATTATTATTATTATTATTATTATTATTATTATTATTATTATTATTATTATTATTATTATTATAAAATGATGATTTCTTGGTAGCAGCATTTATTATTTAAAACAATAAAATGATAATTTAAGCCTTTTGCTGCAAATAATGTATTTAATGAAAAAAATTTCGACTATAAGATAGTCCTTGTCAATCTCCTGGAATTTAGCAATGTTCTTCCCCAAAATACCTTTCAATCTTTGTTTTATTTCCTTTCTCTTAATTCTCATTGTTTGTAAATATAATGAATTTTTTTATTAAAAACTTTTAAAATTTTTTACATTTAAAATTCCAAAATGACACAAACTAAAAATTTTTAAATTTTTTTATATAGCTTCTATAATTAGCTTCTAGAAGCCTAATAAAATATTCTAAATAAAGCCTCCAATAATCACTTATATATATGCTATTTAAATATTTCAATAAATGTGTCAATTTTGATTTTTAAATCCTATCTTTTAAAATTTTCTATATTATTCTAATTATTACTTTTTAATTTCTTTATATATTGTCAGTTATTCTCAAGGTCAATGACAACAGATCAAATTCATGATTTCTTCTTTAGTGTTTTTCTTCTTCTTTAGTGGTCTTTAGTGTTGATTATTATTATTATTATTATTATTATTATTATTATTATTATTATTATTATTATTATATAAAATGATGGTTTCCTAGCTGCAGCAATCGATTAAATATAAAATACTTAATAAATGATATGATATGATATGCCTTTGCTACAAATTTTAAATTTTATTTAGAAACAAAAATCAATTACAATTAATAAAATAATAGATAAGACAATTTCTTCTAAATTCAGAATCTATTTCAATACAATTGATATTATTGATATTATACACCTAACCCCCGATTTACGCGAAAGATACGTTCTTGAAAAAACCGCGTAAATTGAAAATCACTTCAAAATGCACCCAATTTAACGTAAATATTTTTATATTTAATAAGTAACAAAACAATAATTCATAAAATACATTGACAAACATAAATATCAATTCATTTTACATATTTTTTATTACGTTTAATAAAACTCATTCACTGTCATCAGAAACTACTATTAATTAATTTTTTTGTTGATTCGATGTCATTTGCGTCATTAGATGGTACTTCATGCAGATTTGGTTTAATGGCTGATAGATTTGAAACAATTTCAGGCTTGATAATGAAATCCGTAATTAATAACTGACGTGAATTTCTGGTTAAATTTTTATAATCCTACTCATATTGGATCAAGAGTTTATTAATATTTCGCTGAATTGAAGAGCTCTTTCGACATTCGGGTCAATTTCTAGAAAGTGGTTACCCAATTTTCGCCCTAATTCAAGTCCTTCGCGAATTTTCTTTGCTGTAAATGCAATTGGTTCAGACTCTTCTTCGTTAATATCATCGTCGTTATTAATTGTATTAGTTTCATCAACCATATTAAGTAAATCATCCTCATTCAGTTCTTCATCAGCCTTAGTTATATTCTGTAATTCTTCTCCCAATCTATCCGCCAACTCCGTTATCTGGGAGTATTCATGTTCTAATGGCAAAGTAGAAATTTCACTTTGAATCAATATCTGCCACACATTTTTCCAACATGCATTGAGCGTCGATTCGTATATGTCAATCCAATGTGCTTAACACAATATAAAATCGTAAAATTCTTCCAAGCTTCCATCACTGAAAGAGGTTGATCATCTTCCATTGGATATATATATATATATATATATATATATATATATATATATATATATATATATATATATATATATATATATATATATATATATATATATATATATATATATATATATATATATATATATATCAACGGTGGGCAAATGCGGCTCATTGATAATTGAATTTTTGATAATTGAATTTGAAAATTGAATTCGATTTTTTTATTTTGAAATTTTTTCAGCTGAATTTTTAAAAAAAAGTTCGTGAAGTCGAAATATCGTTCACAGTTGACCAATCAGCATCTTACAGAATTGCTGCGAACAGCTTTAACAAAGTATACACCAAATTTCAAAGATTTTACCAAAAGTCTTCGTTAATTCAAGAAATTTTATTACTTTTTATTAATGGATTTTTATTATATTTTATGTTTGTTACTTAAATTTTGAAATAATTGTTTTTAATAGCGTTTAAGTCTTTTTTAATCAAATTAATGAAATAAAAAAAAATATGTAGTTCACTATGGTGGCTCTTTAAAAAATAAATTTTCGGAAAATGTCTCTCTCATTTGAACTCATATTAGTTTTATAAAATACAAGTAAAACTAAATTATCAATTAAATACCTTACAATAAATTTTGAAATATAAATATTTTTTAAAAGCTCAAATAATTTATAAAATAATTGTAAATAAAAAATTTATAAACTTTTTAAATTAATATATAAAATTCACTTATTTACACAAAGTTTAACGTTAGAAACTGATTGAATTTGTTGAATATTCATCATTTAATTATTTCCTGTGCGGCCATTAATAAGGAAAGCATGCTCTTTCATGAAATCAAAGCGTCCACCTTTGAATGTAATGTTTTTTTGAAGTATCTGTGAAATTTGTTACAAAAAATGAATGAAGATGGAATCACAAACTCAAAAATAATAATGGATAATTGTTACATTCATAAAGGCGATAAAATAAGAAATCTAATTATTGAAAATGGATACGAGCTATTCTTTTTCTACCACCATATTAAATCCATTTGAAGAAGTCTTTTCAAAGTGGAAATCTCTAATAAAAGCATGTAATTCAAATACACCAAACGAGTTAACCATACCAATAAATAATTCGATAATAAGAATCACCTAAAATGCTTGTATCGGATTCTTTAATCATGTAAAGGCGCTTAGTTTTAATAAATAATTTATTTGATTTTTTGTTTGTTTTTTTTATATTATTTTTAAAAATAGACTCAAATTTCCTAAGAATTCTTGCTTACTTTAAAAGTATTAAATAAAAATCTTTTAATTAAGTAAAAAAATTAATTAAGTATTAACGGGATTAAATTAAGTTTGAAATCATGTATTATTCTCCCGACTAATTAGTACTCCCATTAATATGTATATACATTTCTCCCCAATAATAACTACTTAATCACTTATATTTACCCACAATTATTTCTTTTAAAATTCAACAAATTTACTAATTATTTTTTGCCATTGATAATTTTTAGTAAAATAATTTTAAATAAATTCAATACTTAATATATATCCCCTCTTATCCACATGATTACCCTCTGACTATAGAGTGAAAAATAGGAGCAATGGCTTTTTTAGCGAGGACAAGATTTCGTGTACAAAAATCTATGCGGCTATATATAATTTATAATATGCTCATATAAAGAAACTAAATATTTATTACTGTTATAAATTGTTGGAAATTTCAAAAATTAACTTGGCAGATATAAGTAGTTATATTTTAAAGAATCAAATTTTTGAAAAAATTAACTTTCAGTTTAACGTGCTCTAATATTTTAATTTCAAAACAACTGTAAACAATAAGGTGACCAACTATTTTTTGATCAAAAAGTGTACACTTTGCAAGTATTTCATAGATGAAAAAAAAGAAGAAAAAACGATAAAAACTTTATTGTCTTTATTTTTTGCTAAATGAGGATGTTTGTCTAATAATGTAGCCACATCCGAACAACTTTCATTTTGCATATTAAATTTGACCGTTAAGATGGCAGATAATGTTTTTACAGAAAGTTGCGACTTCTCACTTCATGTACTTTAGTTTCAATGCGTGCCGTTATTGCACTACGTCAATGAATTGCAATTGAAAATTCCCTATTGCAGATTGTGCATTTAACCAAGGAGTCATCATTTCCATTTTTAACTACAATGAACGGAAACTCTTTTTTTTAATTTTCGTTTAAACGATTTTTCTTTCTTTTACTATCGCTCATATTTGAATTAATAATCTAAAAATTATATTATAAAATAATTAGTAATATATTTTTTATTTTGATTTTAAATAAATATTCTAATCTGATATTATTTACGTAAAATGAAAATTAAACTATAATAAATCAATCACTGTCAAAATAATTTTAAATATTTAATTAATAAAATTAAAATAAAATAATCTAAAAAATGTTTTAGAAATACAAATACGTATTAAATTATACAAATGAGTACTTTCAGAGTACAGGATTTGAAAAGAGTACGGTTTCCGAAAAAAATGTACAAAACTCAGTAAATGAGTATAATTGGTAACCTTACTAAACAATATATAAGCAAACGAAGAAGAAAAGGATTATTTTAGTTTAATAAAATTTGACTGAAATTCTTAATATTTTTACTCGTTTAAGATTCATTATTATTATTATACAGCCTTATTATGGTTGGTACTTACAATAACTTATTTAGATTAATGCCAGTCAAATAATCCTTCAAGAAAGTGTTTTGCAAATTGAAAAAAGTGTACAAATCTTGGAATACACTCAAGCAATGAAGGTGACTCATTTTAATGAAATTTTGATGAAAGATATTGAAGATTTGAAGCGATATGTGCCTTGCAATGTTCTAGAAAGAAAAAGAGAATTAGAAAAATATAAAATCAAGTTGCCTCCCTGGAGTGAATTTAAATATAATCGATAATCCCTTGTTACAATGAATGTTTTTGTTTTATTTATATTGTGGTTTTTTTATAACCAAACAAAGATTGATAACAAAATATAAATATCTAAATGTAGAAGACGGAGAATTGGTTGATCGGGCAAAATTATTGGAGTTTTGTATCCTAGACAAAATGCTATTTTATGCATTTTTGAGCAGTTCCATATTTTTTAAATTTCAATTTTCAAAAGAATTCTACCTAAAACGAAAATTCAAAATAGATCTAAAATAACTGCTTCTTAATTTAATCAATAGACTTTGAAAATTTTAGTTTTAATAAATATTTGAGTTTCTGGATTCTCAATTAGTATTCATTTTATCGCAATGAGTGAACCAAAGAAATCAAATAAATTAAATTTTAATGAAGAGTGGGAACACGAGTTTTTCTTTACTTATGTTGATGACAACTCAATTTATTTAATTTGCAATTTTGTAGCATTTGGAAAGGCATTTTATTACAAAGCATGAAAGTATCAATAAAGTTTCCAGTCAACAAGAAAAAATGAAAGTTTAATAGGCCAGCAAGCAATGTTTTCAAGGCTGCTAATTAAAAACAAAACAGTTACAGTTGGATCATTTGTGTTTTTCAAATGTTGTCCAAGGAGAAAAACCATTTGAAGATGGTGTTAGAAGATGGGAGAATCCTAAAAATTTTTAAATTAAAATACTATACAATAGGGGCAGATAGATATAGAATAAATATACATATTCAGAAATAAGTTAATGAAAATTGATTCGAATACAAGTTGATGACAATTTGGTGATCTATCGACAATTATGACTATATTGATTAAATATTTTGATTATGACATCGATTGTTTTATTTTTATGGTGAAGTTATTATTATTATTATTATCATTGTCATTATTGTTGTTGTTGATATTATTATTATATTATTATTATCATTGTTATTATTATTATATCAATTATTTTTAAAAAAAAAATCAACCAGTTGGTTGAATGTTTATTTTATTGCACTAAGTGCATATTATTATTGGCATGGTAGCAGTGCTAAGTGCACTATATTTATTTAGTGCACGGAATGCACTATGTTTATTTAAATATTTGATTTGTTTTTTTTGTAATTAGTGTTGATATGGCATATTTAAAATGGTGCTGACAATGTTACAAAGTCAAAAAATGAATTCTTTAATTAAATCAAGATAAAATTAGAAAAAATCCATATAATCATTAATTAGTTTCATTACAGTATTATATAGATAATCAATTTAATCTAGTATATGTAGTGACATCAAATTATTTTAGAGTTGAGTTATACTGATAAATTTTTAAACAGCTATAGCTTTAGAGTTTAGAGATAAATATAAAAATGTGCTTGAATCTCAAAATTTTCCTTGAGACTTTTCTGATTTCGTATTAATAGTTGATTCCAAGTTTTTGACAGTAAAAAAAAAATAATTTTATGTCTAAGCCAAAAAATGGAAATGTCATCTTTTCAAGAATCATATAAAGCGGCATAAACTTAAAAATCAATGACAAATAAAAATACATTAAAGATGCTGTATAAAAGGATAATTCCAAAAATAGCAACAATTAAAATCTGCACTTTTAAAAACAGAAATTCTATTGAACAGAGTGTATTGACATTCGAAATGGAGTGTCAACAGGGATTTTATATATAAGTCGACTGATTCCTCAGTCAAATCACCCCAAAAAATCATTTGCGAAGAAGAGTTGCAAATTCAGTAATTGATATTGCAATATAATTTGAGCATACAGATTTACATAACCGAGCTCAGGTAATAGCATCTAGAGACTATTAGCAAAGAAAACAAGACAACAAGAGAACCCTATATAAAATTACATAATTGACTGTGTGAAAAGGTGAATATTTTATTTTGTAATATATCATTATTGTTATCAAATAAAAGTCTTGAAAGAACCAGTGTTTGACTTATTTATTTATATAAGATCATCAAGTTGAGATTCTTGGAACCTCAACAATGGTGAATATATAAAAGATGTTTTTATATGTTGCCGAAGCTTTGTTTGACGATTTAAAAAATAAAAATTAAATAATTTCTACAATTAATTCGATGTAATTATCAGCTATAACTGTTACTTTTAGGGTAGACGTATCGTTTTTGATGATTTAACGGTTAAGGAAGAACTGTTAAAAGTATTAATAATACAATTTTAATACACAATACTAATACACGGGGGGCGCAGATATTTACAATTTTAAAAATTTTCTGACTAAAAAATTGATTAGTATCACCACTGATGGAACTCCAGCCTTCACTGGTATCAATAATAGTTTTATAGTAAACAATACATTGACTTCCCTAATATTATTAACTATCACTATTAAACAATAAGTCCTTTGTGTAAAGTTTTTAAATATTAATTCGGTGGTGAAATTGGTATCAGGACAATATCCCCCGGAAAATTAATTAATTTATAATTACTAGTTAATAAACTACAATGTCTTATTATACACATACTAAAATATATGCATTATTAACAAGAGTGGGTCATTTGTCCAGTGGGGATATTGTCTTATATTCGGTGAAACTGGTGATAAAAATAGTTAACTGTATTCGGGGACGAGCATTAGAGACGTTTTTTCAAAGAATTATCAGAAAAAATTAAGTGTCAATAAGGTGATTTAGTATTTTATACAGAGCTAAAGTGGTTAAGTAAAGGCAAGGTTTAGCAGCGTTCTATTGAATTATTACAACAAATAATTACTTTTTTTGGAAAAAACAATTAAGCATGAAGAATTAAGTAATATTTCCTGGTGTAAAGACTTAGGATTTCTGACAGACATTACTGAAAAATTAAATGAATTGAATTTAGAACTTCAGAGTAAAAATAAAACAGTGATGCAGTTTATTATTGCAGTTCGTAATTTTTGGCAGAAAATAAAATTATGGAGATCTAATTTAATAGAAAAAAATGCAAAACATTTTCCGTATTTGTTGATGGAGATAACTAATAGGTCATCAAATTATTCGTGCGAAGGATATGTAGAAATTTTGACAAATTTCAACAAAGAGTCTGAGAAGCGTCTTTTAGATTTCTATGAACTTGAGCCAACAGTTAATTTTATTATGTTTTTTTAGTAATGATTTAGTAGATATTTCGGGAAAAAATAAATAAATAATTTGACTATGATAAAACTGAGATCCAAGTGGAAATAATATCATTGCTGTTAATAATAACCAGTTAATAATATACAAATATTTATTTTTAATACAAATACAAATTATTGCCTAAATCTGGTATTATTAAAACACCCGTTTTAAATGGCGAATTAATTAATTAATAATGTTAATTATGCGTGCCAGCGTTTATACTTATTATACTTTTACTTATAATACAATATATATTTTATTTATAAACTAATTATTTAAATATCCCTAACAATTGCAAAATAACATTGAATTGAATTGCGAATTTTCAAAATATAAGGTAAATTTTTGGCGATATGTTGCTGTAAGTCAATACCCAGTATTTAAAAATGTAACTTTAAAAATTATGTGCTTATTTGGATTTTTTTATTTATGCGAATCCACGTTTTCATCTATAACAATTATTAGGAACAAATACCGTTCAATACTTGTTGATTATAACCTTGAAAACTGTTTAAGAATTGCCACTAGACGTTATTCACCAAATATGGAAAAATTATCAGATGACATACAATAGAGATAAATAGATAAAAATATAGCAGAAAACAGCGACCATATGAACATGTTGTATATGTAAACTACGTCCCATACGAGTACTAATTCTACCTTGTGGACACCTGAGTCACATCGAAGAATTTATAAAAGACCTACGTGAGTGCACAGTATGCAAAAATTACGGAGATTGTCAATGTTTAATCTACAACTGTCTGATCCCTACTTGAGTTCATGGATCTTAATCTGATCTCAAATGATATGTCCCTGCAGCCTGGAGTTGGCTACTCAGATCAAACATTTGATATTTTGATCAATAAATAATTGAATTTTATTTTAATTTGATGTCAAAGGCCTTAGAAAATGATGCATAATTTATTGATATAATGAAGTTTGGATAAAATTTTATGTTAAATATTTAATAATTATAATATAAATTTAAAATATAACACCAGTAAATTAAAAATTTAGCATTAATAAATGAAAATTTAATAAAAAAACTGAACTCTCAATTATGGATGAAAAGTCATAAATTATACTAATTTAAATAACTTATGTTTTACCGAACTAACGAATATAAATAATGAATTTCATTGCTTAAAATCATTTTTAAAATTTTATTTTCAAAATATATTAATGGAAGTTAGTAAAATCGCTCATAACTTAGTTAAAAGCGCTGGTGAATTAACAAAAACTGTCCAAATTGAATCCTTTTGGAAAGTATTATTTTAATAATTTATTTACTATAATTATTAAAAATAAAATTTAGGATTCCAGATGTGTGATAACATTCTTTCGAAGATTTGGATGATCATTTTGTCGACTAGCTGCAAAACGCCTCTCTGTACTTTCTCCTATTTTAGCTTCTCATAATGTGAGACATATAGGAATAGGACTTGAAGAATTGGGAGTTGAAGAATTTGTAGCTGGTCAATATTTCACGGGAGGTAAAATATATATAATTTATATTCGGTTAATTAATGTCGAGCATAGTAGTTGAATTTATTACTACAATTATATTTTATTAATAATTCTTGTTTCAAAGACATTATGGTGTATGTAGTGATCACTAACCCACTGCTCCAGTATTCAATTCAGGAGTATATATTTCCTTAAGAAATGTTTTGTTTCTTTTAAAATTCAAATAAATGATATCATTGATAGCATAAAATCAATAGATATTCCTACTAAGGATTCGCCAAACTTGCTAACAAATCGTGAATTCATTTTTGTAGTTTGTCTGAATTCTTAATTTCTAATAGATAATCAAATTTCAGGAAATTTTAAATTAGCGCTTTGTGAAAATTGATCAATATCTGTAGAATTTTTTATCGATAAAACTTTTTCAGAGCTCTATGTAGACATTGATAAGAAATCGTACGCAGATCTCGGATTCAAGAAATATTCCTTCATGGGGGTGATGGGGGCCGTTTTCTCGAGTGCGTCTCGGCAATCGATGGCTGAGGCGCGCAAATTCGGTGGTAACATGAAGGGTGACGGATACCAGAATGGTGGCACACTTGTTGTCGATCAGGGCGGTTCTGTTCTCTTCAGCTACAAGCAAGAAAATGTTGCTGAGCACGTCAGTATTGATGACATTCTGAGCGCGTTGAAAATCGATAGAGCTGAGTTGGATGCAGCTAAGCTGGAGAGTTCTCCTGTGGTTGAATGCAATGATGACGTTTGCACAAGGAAATAATCGACTGCTTGCTTCTCACCTATGATTCGCTCATTTCAAAGGTTTCCAGCCTGAGTAAGCGATGATGTTAATGAGATTCCTGCATTCGACTCCTGACTTCGATTTTATTTATTATTTAGCAATTTCCAATAAATTTTGCAATGACTTTGATTTGATTTTATTAATTTTAATATTTTAATCGATTTACTTTTACTTGAGCAATTGGCATCCTAATTTATCTAATTAAATTTTTCTAAATTTCAATTTTTTCCAAGTCAGTTTTATAAATTTAGGAAAACTGATTTATAGTCAAAATCTAAATGAAAATAAATTATTTTATTGATGAAATTTCCTATTGTATTTTACGAACTATAAAATACTTTGTACAGGCCTTAAACACTTTCTTGAAAAAAATCGGTATATTTAAAAGATAAATCTAATCTATATTACATGACACCCAAG
>CAUHTR010004282.1:0-37881 GCA_959609185.1 Schmidtea polychroa | reverse complement strand
CAAACTATATAATTTCTAGTTCTAAATTTTAAAATATTTTAAAATTTTATTTTAATTTTATTTTATTTTGCTTTACTTAACTCAAATTTTGTTGTTTTGTTTTTTAAATTAACTGAATTATCAAGAAATTTATTTATTAGTATGCCCAGTGAAATTTAAAATATTTTTTATACTTCGAATGTGAGTTATTTAAAAACTTCGCTCCTTATTCACGCACAAAGATAAAAAAAATAACTTTTGGCCCGCTTTATTAAAGAAAAATCTTAGAAAAAATTCAGTGATTAAAAAATTGTCAAAAACAAAAATTCCTTCTATAAATCACTTGGGGCATGAGGAATTTGTGAACACTTTGGTGGGGTATGACATAAAAAAGTTGGGAAACACTGATATAAATCACCAACAATAACAACAAAAACGAGAACAAGAAAGAAAAGTTTTCTATTTCAATTTGTGTGTGTATGTTTGTGTGTGCTTAATACGTCACTAATTTCATCATTTAGTGATTCGGCATACTGTAAGTTTTACTTCAATAAGGGTAAAGAAAATTACACATACAAACATACAAGAATTAGCCCGGATTACAAATAATTGTTATTCTTATTTCTTTGGATGTCTTATTAACCCCTTGTGTGATTTGCCTGAACACAATTCGGGTAGGTATTTTGCTGACATAACGATTTTTCCGAAAATCGTTCACCAAACTTTTTATAAGGATTTGCTCGAGAGCAGCTCGGGTCATTCCCTCACCAGTCTAGAGAACGCATCGCGCGTGTTGAGTGACACGTGTCGTAATTTGATCTTGGCTTTTTTGACCCACTTTTTTCCAAGAGGTTGACCACAGAAGTGGTTAAATACTCATCAATATTTCTGAAAAAAACGTCGGTAGTTAATTCAGTGAATTAAGTGTATTTTGGAATTTTTAATGTGTCAATTTTTTATATTAATATTTTTAATTTTTATAAATTTATGTACAAAAATACATATTTAATCTGATATATCACTTTACAAATCTGTTTTATTTAATCTTTTTTAACCAATAAATAATAAAATATGACGTTAACAAAAAAAATATCGTTTTTCCAGGAACTGTGAAATTAAAGCAATAATTTATCACATTGTTGGTGCAAATTTTTAGTTATTAGGGGAAATAACTGTTACACTTTACGGTTGGATGATATTTGGATTGGTTTGTCCAAAAAGGAAATTCAATTTAAAATGAAACTTGAAAAGTATTTTTTTATTTTGAAAAGTTTAAAAAATTTAATTTATAATAATTTAAGAAAAAGATATCTGGGAAAGAATTTATTTACCAAAAGAGAAAATATAACTTAAAGCTGTTCGATCTCGAATTTTTTCTTTAAAGACTATGTATTTTGAAGAGAATATTGGTTCCTGATTTATTAGAAAATAAGCATCGAAAATTTGAAAAAGTAAAATCGATATATAACTGATTTAAAGGCTTCAAGCTCTTTTTAATAAATTCAATGCGAAAAAAATCAGTGGTGAAATTAGAAAAAAAGTTCTTATAATTTTAATTATTATTATAATTATTATTATTATTATTATTAATATTAATATTAATATTATTATTATTATTATTATTATTATTATTATTATTATTATTATTATTATTATTATTATTATTATTATTATTATTATTATTGTTATTATTATTATTATTATTATTATTATTATTATTATTATTATTATTATTATTATTATTATTATTATTATTATTATTATTATTATTATTATTATGATACTAAAATTAAAAGTTTGACAAGGAACTATCTTATAGTCGAATTTTTTTTCATTAAATACATTATACGCAGCAAAAGACTTGAATGATCACTTTATTGTTATAATATAATAATAAAATGAAATATTAGTTACGAATTAATTTTTTAAAGAAAAATCATTTTGTACGACAAGAAATGTGTTTAATGGCAAGAGGTGAAAAATAATAATTAAACGAATTATTCAGTTTGTAAGAAACATCTTAACGTCAATTTCCTTCAGAATTATTTGGTGAAAGACTTTTACATTTGAAATGTTTTCATCATCTTAGTCAATAGCGTCTATCTAAATTTATTATTAATATAAGAAAGTATGACTAAATTACTTGGAAAATGGCCAAAGATTTTGAGAGAATTCTCACAATAGAAACTCTAAATTTTAGTTCTCAATTGAATTATTTTAAACAATTGTTTTTGTTTTAAGTATTAAATGTAAAACTTTTGTTTAAAGTTATCTTAAATTTAAATTTAGAATGAATTATTTCAAATAATTTGATTTAATTAATTTGATTTATCTATTTAATTTAGTTTCAAAATATTAATTTATGATGAAAAAGCCACACGAATTTGCGTCACAAATATTAAAAAAATTATAAAAAAATGCTTTTCCTTTCATATGTTTGTTATGTCAGGCGGTGAAGGTTTTCAGAGTTTCTTTAGAATATATAATTACATAATATTTTAATTATATGATATTGGAATTATGTACTCATATATTACATAACAGGTTAGGCGTGAGTTTATAGACAATATTTTTTAATAAGTAAAAAGCACTTACCCCATATCAGACTTCAAGTGAAAGTTGTTTAAAGTTGGAAATATCCTAAAAATTGATATTTAAAAAGCCTAAAGTTTTAATAAAAATACTCAATGTAAAATCTTTTTCGACAGTTAGTAATTTCTCAACTCTTTCGCTGTTTTATTAGAACGTATACTCCATTCAACAAGTTCGCTTAAAAGAAAATTTTGAAAGTTAGTAATTTTATTTACAAATTAATAACGAATAATTAAAGAGAAAAATAAATTATTGAAATTTATGATTCTTGTTAATTAAACATCCTTTTATAGGCTATTAGTTATAGTATAGTTATAGTTGTCTTCAAGGTGTTCTGCATCGGATTTTGATCACCCAAAATAATTAAAATAATAATAATTAATGAAGAAAATAATATTAGAACAACTATAATTTTTTTACTGATAAAAATTCAATTTTAAATATATTTCAAAACTTTCCCTCATAAATCAGTGATAAAAATGATGAAAGAATACGAAGAAAACAAGTGTAAACCGGCTATTATTGTTTATATTTTCCTTGTTCGTGTAATTTTATTGAACGAGAATCTTTCTACAGTTCTGTATAAAATACGAACAAATCGAATGAATAAAGTCAATTTGAAAAAATATTGTCTCTCTTTTATTCCATTAAATTTTACGCATTGAAATGAGTATGTATGCAGCAATTTGGGTTCTGTAGATTACAATGTTCACAAAGCAAAAATACGGTGGTTTAGAGTGATGGTTAAATTGTTTTACGTATTATTGTTATATAACAATACAGAATGCAATTTTAATAATTAACGAAAAACATTTTTTGTACTATAATAAAAATTTTAGAAATAGAATAAAAATTCTAAACATTGTTTAGTCGTTCGGCGAACGACTAAAACATCACTAGAAAACTCCGCTATTTTATTTATATATACACCGATATAACATAATATATTTATGAAATGAAAATCTTAATAGCTAAAATAATTGTTGTGTAAATGATCCACTCAAGACAAAATTCGAATTATTGTGAAAAACAATTTCCTTATTAAATTACGAATTAACTATTAATAGATAAAATTGTAAATGATAATATTTTTATGGTTTTGTTTAATTGATATGCTTTTTTACAATAATTTATTTATTTAGTTCTTTTAGTTATTAAGTTACTTATTTAGTACACTCAATATCACATTGCTTGGTTTTTAGCTTGACTTTTAGCTTGGCCACAGAAAATCTGTAAACTTGCAAACATAACGTATGAAAAATCATATTCACCTCTGCACACTAATAAAAATTAGTCAAAACACAGAAACCTTTAGCATTTTATTTTCAAAGTAAAATCTTTCTTCAAAGAAATCTTTGCGACTTCTGCATAGTACTGCTGAGAGACAGAAGTTCGAAACTAGTCTACTATTGGGACTTCCAATGGGTACCACAAACAAGGCTTTATTCAAACATCCGAGACCTTATATTACACCCTTATTATTATTATTATTATTATTATTATTATTATTATTATTATTATTATTATTATTATTATTATTATTATTATTATTATTATTATTATTATCATTATTATTATTATTATTATTATTATTATTATTATTATTATTATTATTATTATTATTATTATTATTATTTGTAATCGAATTTGTATTTTAATTATAATTAAACCCTTAAAACCCTTATCGAGTTGATTAAAAAAAGTTTTATTAGATTTAGATTTATTAATTAGAAAATCAATTTTATCATTCAAAATTTGAAGGTGAATCTTTTTAATTAAATCGATTTTTATTGTGAACTTTCTTATTGATTTAATGTGCTACTTAAATTTAAATTTTGAATAATTACAGGTAAACGGTTGATCAGCAATTTTATAATCAAATGTAAGAAACCGGATATTGTGATTGAAATTAAAAGTTATGAGAATTCTTAAAAGTAAAATTTTTATTAAAATAAATATTTTAATAACATTTTGACTCTGATAAAAAAAATCAGCCTTTATAAATAAACATTTTTGATTTGTTTTTAAAAATTGTTGTAAAAATCTTATATGAAAACCAAATTTGTACCACTTGGCAAATTTTTGATAAATTCGAACATAACTCAATGAAACAATATTAAAATTAAAATTTTCTACAAATAATTTTTATCACTTATTTGAATCGTTTGTGGAGGTATATTTTATCTTGGCTACCTTGCTCCCAACATATGTTTAACATCTGAATGATATACAAAATATAGACAATTCTATATATGAGACAGTTCACATATGTCATATTGTCGAATTGTTTGGTTTTTCATTAAAAATCAAATTAAATTCTAGGAAATAAGAAATTTTTTAATAATCAGAAAATGAGTAAAATCACCATTTATCTATTTTTAATTTCAATTTCATTTTATTTTTGACCTTTTTACAAACTATTGATCAATATTTTGTTTAAATTTGTCTATCACCCTTATAAAATAATAATCACATATTATACCATTAGGTATAATTTTTTTTTATATTTTTTTATGTATATTTATTGTATTTTTATAAAAAGAATTATGCATAAGAAACATAAGGGTTGTAGAAAAAAATTCATTATTTTGTAGCCTCATAATAGCATATTATGAAAGTCTGGGACACAAATAAATGTATGCTGAGGGGCATATATTGACCCAATCGGTAAAGTAAGGTTTAAAGAAATGAAAAAAGTTCATTATTTTACAGTCATTAATCTAAACAGATATTTTAGTCAATTTAATTTATTTGAATAAGAAAAAGATGAAAATCACTTATTTTCTAATTTTCATTTTATAAAATAATGCAATTTAGTTATGGAGAAAAGTAAATTGTAAAAATTGCAAAGTTTAAATAATTTTATTAGCAGTGTACACGATATTTGTGTTTTCATTATTAAAATTTAATCATAAAAACATAGTTTTTGAAACTCTCTCTATATTTCACTCTCTTAATTTCAACATATTTTGAATATAATTACGTTATCTCTTGAATCCGTAGTTAATGAATAGATAAGAATTTATATTGAAATAATGAAATAACACTAGATTTGACATATCAATATTTTTTCACTTTCTCTCGAATTCTCAGTAGATTCGAATAATTTCCAATGACAATTAAATAAAACTGCATCTATTTTAAATTATGAAAGGTACACAAAAATTACTTTAATTTAGCAATTTTTATTAAAAAATACTATTAAACCACAATGACTGGTGTATTTACTTATTTACACGTTAAATTCTAATGAACTTAAACGAAAAGACAACAACGATAATAAGACTTATCGAATGTAAGAAATAGTTAATCCCATATCGCATGAGAGTGAAAACCTGCACCTCTGTGTCATGATATGTTGACTCGTACATCAAGTCTTTAAATAATTTTTGTATATTTTGTGTAAAAATGATTTTTTTTTTCATTTTAATTTTACGTAAATTATGATAGCTTTTAAAAATTTTAAATTATTATTAAAAACTTTTTTAAAAATTAAAAAACTAACAAATATTTTTTAAAAGAATAAAATAAAATAAAGGATTCGTTGGTGAAATAAACAATTAAAAATTACCTTTACAGATTCTATCTTTAATGAAGACATGGAATATTTTCATAAATATTTTATCACGAAGAAAAAGAAAACTATATAACATTTATTTATAATTCAAATGTAGAAAAATTATGAATTTCTTTTACTAGAATTGTAATTGGATAAAGGATAGAAAAATAAATTATGAATTCTAGAACACAATTTCCTTAAATAACAATGGCAATCTTTCACGACTTAACACGTTTTCTTTGGGTAATAATATCATCATGATAACGGGCTAGTAGTAAATGACATCCCAGGAAGTTTGAAAGCGAACAATGATAAGTGTGTCAGACCGTCGACGATCACATTGTTCGCTTTGAGAATACTTCTGATAACTCTATTAAACTGCGTCTTTGTTTTTATTTTTTTTGAAATGGATTACATAATAAGCTTTTATATTTTATTGTTTATAAAATTCGTAGCAATCTTGCTCCATAAAATGAAAATTTGAAACGAAAAAAATGTGTAACATATTTCTAGAACACTAAAGCTTTAGACATGATGTTTCTTTTGCTCCCCTCTTAATATTGACTGAGCTTGCTTCAAATTGCTTTTGATATGCTTTGCTAAAAACCCTTTTGAGTGATGTCTTAAATATTATTTGATGCATAACACATCTTTCACAAGTTTTGAATTTTTACTGTGAATCTTTAATTAGTGAAACTTGTTTGAAATATATTTTTACAATTATAACGTATATTTACTTATAAAATAACATCATAACATTTATAACATAATTTTAACGAAACGATAATTCTAATTGAACATTATCAAAATTTTAATTTTAAATTTTTTTTGTTTTTAAAACTTCAAATTTTCAAAGAATTGCTAAATATCACTAAAACTTTACCAAATTTATACATTTATCATCTGATTATTTAATCTTTGATGAGACAAATGTATATTTATCTTTATCTGTTTCAGGAATTATTATTCAATCAAGATATATAGAGACAATTCAATTTCGACTTCAAAATATCTCTAGGATATTAAAAATGTTCAAGGGCAAAAAGCTAATCAATTGAACCAGTTAATCACTTAAATCTTTAACAGTGTTTAAAACATTATTATACAGAACTGAACACTGTTAATGTTTAATTTAATAAAATCTTTTTTTAATGCATAAATAAAATTAAACTGTTAGACTGCTCATTAAACCTCCATAAAAATTAATTTTTGTGTAAATCATTAATGGGATAATTGGGAGCTAATGAAATTTCAGTTAATTTTCGTATTGAAGAATACAAATATTTTCTATTTCTATTCAAAAACTAACCATACTGTTACTGGCTCACAGATTTTTTAATACAGTTTCTAAGTGTCATTAAACATTCGATTGACAGGGCCAAATGGTGCTCCATACACCCGGGATCTTCTCACTTTACCTAAATATATATGATTATTTCTTCAATGTCCTTATTACAAGACCTTAGTTGATGTATTTTTTAATGATTTTTTGCGCACGCTCATATATCTATTTTCGTAATATTTAAATGATTGAAATATGCCTGAGTGTCTAGTACACACTTTGATAATTTTTTATTTTTTTTAAGATGAGAAATAAATTCAATAATTTTAAATTATTTTGAAGTTTTCTTTGTCAAAATATAAATTATTGTAATATATTCTTACAATTTTGAACTTATCAAATATTTGATTATCTATAAAAATCCAAATCTTAATTTTATATCAAAATTAAATTCATTCAACTTAATATTTTTGTAAAGTAACATTTATATATATATATATATATATATATAATATATTATTAATCGTTTGTTGAACTTAATTATTAGAAATTCGTTTAAATGATTAAAGTTTGGCGCTCAAATTATATTTAATTTAATTGAATTGAATCATATCAATTATAAAATATTTTTATATTTTAGGACAACGATTGACCAAAAGGATTGGATTTATAACTTTGTACTTTCTGAAGGTATTCAAATTATTAATTAGATATGTTATAAACTATTAGTGATGATTGGAGTTTAAAAATATTATAAAATAATCTCATAAGTAAAATTCAAATTAATATAATATTGTTATTTCAAAAGTCTTTGATAAATTTCTATTTTTTTAATATAAGGTTTTCTTATCTAATTTTTTATTTTATGCTTAATGTAATAATCAACATATATCTACAACATTTTATTATCAAAACAGTAAGATTCGGATTCCACAAGTAAAGAACAATGTGGCTCAAGCAATTTGAGTTGTTACCAAAACTATTATTTAAAGAAATATAAAAATTTTATCACTTTGTAATATCTATGTATATTTTATCAAGTCTAGAAATTTTTATCGCCATTTCAAATTACATATCTATTCACTTAATCAATAAAGTTATAAAATAAATCAAATTTAAAAATGAAATTTTAACATTCATAAACAAATCACCATTCAAAACTGATAACGAATGAAACAAATTAAAAGTTCGTAAAAGTCACAAAGAACAGTGATTGCCGAATGTATTTAAATGGATTAATTTTCGTTGATTATTTGCAAACAAATTCTGGAGCACGATATCTCAACTAAAATTCATACAAATTCGAAGGAAACAGAATTCTGCTCATGCCAAACTTCCTTTTCAACCTGCGCCTGGGTTTCATCCAAATATTTTCAACATTGTCTGTGTGGATGTCTTCATCACGACTACCAGTCGACCTGTCTTTAACTTATAAGAGGAAACACCTGATAGAACCTCTTTTTCACCCCGCCGTTACATGGAGAGTAAACAAATATCAAAGATTCTTTCTAGTCAAGTTTTTCTCTGAAAAATTAAAATTTTTCGCCAAAAAAATCTTGAAGAGATACAAAAAATATTTGCCTAAATAATTTTTTTGAAAATCAAAGACCTCCAAAACAAAATAATAAATTTTCACTTTAAAATCAATAATTGCACTTTAAAATCAATATTCGCACTTTTAAATCAATACCTGCACTTTTTAATCAATTAAAATTTAAAAAATCGATAATCGCGACTTGACCTTGAAAGGGAACCTCTATTACTAACCAGTGACTAATGGTAACTAATACCTACTACCTGATGGTATAGTGAATTTTTGGTTTTTATTCGGATTATAGGTTGATGTAATTTGAAAGGTTCCAGTCTCCGAACTTACTGGAACTCTGTAGACTCTCCTGATTACATCCACCTCAAGTATCTCGACATTGTCAACTATCATTATTCTGTTTCCTTAACCATATTAATTTTTAAATTTTCTAATAAATTAATATTGGTTTTCCTAATTCAATAATCCATAATTCCGATTGATTTAACTTCATACCTAACAAGAATGTAAAATAACTTTTATTAATATTATAATTTTTATTAGAAAGACAATAATTAATTACATTGAAATTATTGCATTGGAATTATTATTTAATAAATGAATTATCAAATAAGAGTGCAATATCTAATGGCCAGTAAATCAACTAAATGTAAATTACTCATTGTCATGTCAATCCAACACACACTACAAAAATGTTATCGAACGGAATTGTAATTGACAATAATGCTAAATTAGACAACCTCTAAAAGCACAATACTTAATTTCAAACTGATTTTTGGACACTTCCATATTTTTTTTATTGCAATTAAAAATCGTACCAAATAACCGCTGATAGGTGGTCATATTCTACTATTGTTTCAATTAATCCTTTCAGTACATTTTTCATGTTTATCTAAGTCAAATTAGATTGTTCAATATTTCATAAAAATATTTCATCTCTGAACAAATTGTGAAATTAAGTGGAAAAGGCTTTGAATTATAAAAAATGGTTTCGTGATTGTATCATTCTAGAGATATTGGTAGATACTTTGACCTAATATAACCTTGAAATTGAAACTGTAATTCAGATTAAAATCAAAATAAAATAGTTCTAAATCAATATTAATTACTTGTTAAATTAACCTTCGAGTACCGATACCTCGAGAATAGGATCGAGTGACGGTACGGGGTACAAAATTACCTCAGATTAAAACTGAGTAATAATGAACTATAAGTCAATAAAAAAGTGCGAGCTTAACGGCACGTGCTCGATTCCAAGGGCGTAAATATAAACAAGGTCAGTCAGCGAGCGTTCGATAAGTTACGCAAAATAATATATTTTTTTTAGTAAGACTACAAATTAAAATTATTTATTGAGTAAAAATATATATAAACACGTAATATAAAAAACCCTTTCCTATCTTCTTTATTTTATGTGTCCCGCCCGTTCCAATCCTAATAAAATTTTAAAAAATTTTCAAAAAATTATTTTTTTTTGTTTTTTTCCCCAACACGGTTTGTGGTGCATTGGTTTCTTGCGACCCTTTATTCGGGACTGTAAATGGAAATCTAGCAAATACCGGTCCATTCGGTCTCATTTTCTGCCATTCTTGCACATCGGTATCTGTGTTTCTGTCGTCATCGTCTTCTTCACAAGAATTATCGTCAGCATCGTCAGTGCTCAACTGTGCATCTTGTATATCATTTTCATGGTCATTATCACCATCGGTAATATCAGAATCATCATCATCGTCATCCATTGCAAAAATTCTCAGTTACTTGTCATAATAAACATGTATAAATAGTAATAATAAACACGAGGCAGAACGTTACTGGTAGACCTTGACATGAAATTTATCATCCAGACATACAGACAGCCTACAGCCTATCGATCTATAAACAGTTGGTCATAATATAATCGACAGTGCATGGGAAATAAACTATTCAAAAATAATGTCATTTTTTAACAGACAGAGGATAGAATGGTTAATATTTTTTGTCATATTTTTATAGACACAAGATAGGAAAGGGTTAAACAAAATTAAATTAATATTTTGTTAAAATGGTTTTGTGTGATTAATGCTTTTCTAATCACAACATTATACATTTAATTTTTTTGATTGGGATACAGTTTCAGATTTTTATAGTTTTTATACGTACCCTTTTTAATTTACATTTTTACATCTGTTGGGCGCTTAGGGGTGTGTCGAAATAGATTGTTATTAGGGGCAACTGATCGATTGTCTCTGGGAAAGACTCCTTCCTAATCGCCCAATTATGATTTAGCAATTTGTCTCCCACATGTGTACCCATGAACATATTCATGTTGGTGATGTACACACGGGTCGTAGTTCATGAGTATAGGTGAGTCCCTACCTTAGGACTACTACTATCTGTTCTGGTTCCAGAATGCCGATAGAAGGTCTTACATCTTTCTCGTGGAAACCACATTCATTTTCAGATACACCTCTGGTCCAAATGAGGTCATTTCAATCACTTCGCGGCAGTCAAATTGCCACATCCTAATGGCTATGAATACATCAAAATCAAACATAAGGCAAAGACACAAAATTCTATTAAAAATAACATTCAAACAGATCTTAGTTCCGACATTCACATTTGATGAGTGGTAAACTACTACATTCACAAAACAACATAGGCAATATAACAGATTACAAACATCCTTCAGGCCGTCATGGATGCAGTTTATTAGTCAAAATTCGTCCGATTTCCTCAATAAAGCAATGTCTACTTCCAATTGCGGTCAGAGTACGATGTCTAGTTATCCGCGGGAATGATCCGATATTGAGGAGCGCTGGATCGATCTGAATCGGTCGTGGAATCATTATTTCTAAAGGCGGGAACAGCGAATAAAATGGCCTCCATCGCAGCAATTTCGTCTCGCCGCTTTTTCGATCGTTCGGCGCGAGTAAGGCGTTTGCGATTTCGACTAGTAGACGGTACCGGGGCAGGGTTGGTATCAGTTGGAGCCGCCAATGAGGAAACAACTTTCGTCGGGGTTTGTTGTAGAGTGCTGGTTCCTACGAAGACGACGTCGTGTGTCTGTGACGAAGATTCCTCCTGGCCATGATGGTGACAGATCGACGTAGACGATGCGATCGCTTCTTTAACACGATGATGTATGGGGAAGATATTTCCTCTGTCGAGAATCGGTAGTTCATTCATTCGGCTTTTCAATTCCGCTTCGGAATAAACGCGGTGAAGGGCCTCTTATTGGGCCTTGATAGTCAGGCGTTGACATCTGCTTTCTTCGAGCAAACTGTCACGACAGTGTTCCAGCCGCAAGATCTTCTTGTAAGCCTCTTTCGTGCGTGGTGGGGAGAACCACGTGCCCTCTAGAGCGTCAATGCGCTTCTTTAAAGCCCAGATAGTGTTATTTTGTTGCCTGATGATAACATTTTTGTCGGCGCAGGAAAAACAAGGTTTCGGGTCGGATTTCGGAAGATTTGACTCGGACATAAGCTAGAGAGAAAAAAGGAGTTATACATTGATTAAATGAGAAATAGATGAAACAAAGGTGATCTAAGATTGGATTGGAACAGACAAATCCCCCCACTCTCTGAGAAAGACACGCAGTACTTGCTCTAAAGATTCTACTCTGTGATCAAACTTTAATCGATTCTCCGTCTCCTAACTTACTCTCCCTAGACGATACGTCGAGCTGTTGGGCCGAGAGTTGATCGACACATGGAATTCGTGATTTTTAATTATTATGAAAGCCCTTTACCCCAATTAAAATTAAAGTTAACGGGACTTCCAATACGAACGGCGTTATAATTTGGAGGGTCGGCATTTACATAATTTATTATTACAATTGTTCATCATTCTGCGATAACAAACAATGAGTATTAGTTAAATTCGAATTATGATTAAGAGTCGGCATGTGTCGTCAAGGTGTTCGTTATTCTGTGTAGGAATTGAATTGTTTATGTAGGTGGAATAAATTTTGATCTGTGAAATTTTAAATGACGTCCTTTGTCGAACAGAATTTTTGTTAAATGTTTATATCGTCGTGGTAATTCTACATCCCGTTTATAATTGTCTAGTGCAGTTAGATGACAAGATTCAAGTCAGTAATTTATTGTGAGAGAATTCTATGTCTGATCTCTACTGCTGGGGTGCTACTCGGTTGACTCAAACGATTTTAGGGTCTCGTCTAGAGGATGATAGCCCATTCCATGAATCTGATCTACAATTCTGTCAACCCGTAGTAGGACTCCACACGATCTGCAGACCAACATAATACCCATGAACTACTTCATGTTGGTCCTGTATTATGCCGGCGAGACGCCAGAAAGCAGGTGAGCCCTTGCCTTAGGACTACTCCTTTCTGAGGCCTCGACTTCCTTTCCTTGACTGCCGATAGAAGGTCTTACGTCTATTTGCGCTATCGCTACTTGACACTTCATCACCTCTGAGTTTGTTATAAATCCTAGCTCATCACTCACTTTCAAAGATCTTTATCAATCATTTATTCGAAACAAAGAAAATAATACTAAAGCACAACGCAAATAATCTACTCCAAACCGATTTATTAAATTACTAATTTACAATGGAGAATACAGAAAGTTATAAAGAAAAACACCGAGTATCACATTTAATGTCAAGATAATTCGTGGAGGGAACTGTGGCCTATCGAACTGATTCACTTCTCCCATTCGGTTTCTGCCAACAGTTCCTCTAGATTGAAGAATTCAGCGGCGTTTTCTTCCCAGGTGACGCCCGCGCCTGAGATAATGCGCCCTGGGGTTCCAGTGGTTAGTTCGATAGTAGGGACCACGCTCTGTCTGTAGACTTATTAATCGATGCTTGTTTCTTTTCTTTTTCTGTGATCCTCTCTCGCTGTTTTCGTTTCCTTTCAGCCCGAGATAATTGCCGTCGTTTGGACTTAGAAGAGGTGCCCGTAATAGGAGGTGCTGCAGAGGTGGAAGCTATGGGTGGAATCGCCTTACTAGTGCCGGTGAAGATTACGTCGGTCGGCTTGGGCGAGAGATCCGTCTCTATACACCCTTTGCATGATTTCTTTGAAGAGTATGACTGATCGAGAGATTGATCGTGATGAGTCGGAAAGATTATTTATTTCTTTAATTTTCTTATTAATTACTGGATTTTGTGTTATTTTATTCATTATTGTAGTTTTTCCTTATCTTAATTTCTTATTTTTATTCTTTGTTCTAATTCTCATTTCTTAATTTATTATTTCTTTTGTATCCTGAATCTTGTTTATTTTTAAATTTTTGTTTATTTTTATTTATAATCATGCCTATCTTATTTCCCTAATTTCTTGTTTTCACTCAGCCCAACACTACATTGACCGGACGTGAAAATGAATCGCCGGTGGTTTCGCAATAATGTTTAGATAAACTATTGTGAAGTTGGCCTTTGTTATTTATCAAAATTGATTCGCACTGACGAATGTTGGGTGGACGAATTAAAATGTTGTTTATATAACCATTATCCTAGTGAGTGTCTGTTAAGCGCATGAATTCGAAAGTACAGCTAATTAATTATTCGATGACTTCGGCTACACGCTATGGAAATTCTAATAGAAATTTCACAGTAAATCATTGTAACAATGTGATCTCTGTACAAAAGCGTCTGCAACAGGAAAGCTTCAAGATTGACTTTTCTCCAGCTGTATTATTTGGTCCGTTGTTACGAAGAAGCCCTTGGGCCCTATGGGCTCTATGCGTAGTATTCAATGATTCGCTATCTTGTGCTGACGAGAAATTCTAGTGTCTATGGTCTTTATTTAAATAATGAGAAAATTTTAAATCCTCCTCCGATATCACACTTCTCTACACTGCCTCATTTTCAACGTGCCAATCTGCGGAGACAAAAATTGATATTTTTGGCGATTAATAAATTGTATTTCTTACTTAATTACTTAATAAAATAATAATAAAACTCATTATATTGAAATAATTCCAAATAATAATAATAACATCTAAAACTCCTGAAAAATTAATTAAAAATAATTTATAATAAAAAATGTTGATAAAAAGTATTATTTAAGAGCTTGAATAATGATCTCATATCCATATGGATCAATATTCAAGCCTGAAAGTTTCCTTTAAATAAAAAAAATTACTTGAAAGTCATTTCTAAAATGGCTAAATACAAATAGTTAAAAAAGCTAAATAAAATAGCTAATAAATAAATAAATCAACTGAATGCATATGTACATGAGTAGTTACATGCATTTAATCACAAATTTAACCAGATTTCATAAAGAATGACGCATATATAATTGGTTCTACATACCAACCCATATTATAGATGCGTTTATTCAGTGTAAACGGGTGTAGAATTAGATTTTCTAATTTCTGGTATTTTAAATTATTAAATCTTTTAAAGACAATTACTGAAATTTGGCACAAGCCTTCTTATTGACAGTTCGTCAACCCGTAAGAATGTTTGACAATTATAGTTTACTAGGATGCGCTCACTTTTTGCGTACATTTGCCCATTTAAAACTGTATTGTTAAGGTTATTTTATGTTATATCTATATCATGTTGTATTTATGTAATCCTTATCTGTATGGTGATTGCTATATTAGAGAAATCTGTTGAACCCAACAGAGTCTCCTTTAAAAACTGTAGCGGGACAGCTGAGGTGAATGTGTATTAGATGTGTGAATGCGTGTGTAAGAAAAATTTAATTGTAATAATATAACCAAAATAAGATTTTTAACTAAAAAATTTTATTTTTTTTACACCAATATGATTATAATCAAGTTACCCAAGTTTTTCTTACAAAGTTCACCAAAAAGAAAATTTTGTTGTTTTCTCTTTGATATTATTTTCTGGCTATTCTAAATTGTACTCTTTCGACGGACTTATAGTTTCATAATTTTGTAATTCATTATCTATATCATTAATTCCTTATTCATATTTTTTATATATTTTTATTGATTAGTTTATTTAATTATTTTTCTTGATTATTCTTAATTTCAAATTTTTGAAAGTAATAATAATAATAATAATTGTTTCGGTCGATCGCGTTTATGAGTTGTGTGATCTTTTATCGCGTCTGTGTGCGTTTTCTTTCATTGTTTCTTTGAAATTTATACAAAATAGATTTCTGGAATTGTTTATCTTGATATCGTGATTTTTCGAGCTTTGTTGGAATTAAATCGATTTTCTGGTTTTGTTTAATATCGAAAATTATTTTGTGGGAATTTAGCATTTGTCAATATAGTTTATTGTATGATACAGCATTATGCTGATTTGAATCCAGATGTTCTTCCGAATTCTGTTGAACCAATTTTGATAGCAATACATATAGCAGAAACTTTAGTGAATACAGAGAAGATAAAATTGATGAAGTGTGGTATGAAACATTCTTTTAATGATTCAATCATTGACTCGTCGTACGGAGATAATATCAATCGAAATTCACTGAGAAAGAGAGTGAGAAGCGGTTTACGAATTGGTTTGAATCTCATTGGACAAGTTCAATCTAGCGAACTCAAATCTAAGAATTTAATGAATTAAGATTTATTCAACCGGAACAAAAGTAACAACAATAAAATAATAGCAACCATAAAATAATAATAAAAATAAAAATAGTGTACATCACAGGCATTAACGTTGAATACTCTATCGATATTGAGTGGTGAAACATATTAAATCTTGGATTATGCTGGAGACAGTGCGAAAATTATAGTTTAAATCTACCTGTAACCCTGTTAAATAAAGTAAAAACAAAATCATAAATACGTATTTTTAATCCACTCATTTACAACTTACCTTTTATCGCTCACTCTCTTTGGAATGAACATTTAAAAAAATGGTTCTACTAATGTGACTCATTCCTAGTTTAATAAGTTCAATTTAAATGATTTATAAGGTAAAATTAATTAATTAAAATATAATATTATCTGATAAAATTAAGTCAAAAACCAATAACCTATACTATTATAAATGTTATGCTTTAAGTTTAGATTTATTAATTATAATTTATACTATAACTAAATAATAATAAAGTCAGTCTTAATGGGTAATTATTTGTTATTTTTATAAATTTTGCCATTTTTTATCGATTTGAACACAATTTCATTACATAGGAAAAATCTAATAAAAATAAATTTAAAAAATTAAAATTTATTATATTTTAATATTCAATTAATTTATAAAAAATAAATAAAAACATATATTTTTCCAATTTTTATGTTGTCTTTGAAATTAATTGTCCGCGCCGAATTGTACTGCGATGAATTGCCTTAGAACCAATCAAATAATCGACTTATGGATCTAATGATTCGATCAAATGATTAATTTTTGTTGTTTTTCTGTTGTGAGCGTCTCAACACTATCTTATATTTCTTGGCTCATATTCTTTACATGATTGTCCTTAACCTTTCACAAGTCATCCAATACCTTAATCATTTAAAATATGATATAAATTCAAGTAATTCTTGTCAGCCATTCGTTGTCTGACTCTATTTTAAATCAACAAAATCATAATGGGGTTTGACTGAAACAAAAATCTGCCACTGACAAATGCTTGTTTTTTATCTAGAAATAAATGTTAACTAGTATTCATCTCAGTTTTTCTCTCTTTTTTTGTTAGGATAATATCCATAAAAAACAAATTTGTTAATTTTCTTGCTTCTTTAAAAAATGGTGTTTCCTTTCAAATTATTAGTATTTTATGTTCCATTCTAATTTCCTATTAAACTCATAATTACATTCCCGACGAGATAATTTATATTTAGACAAGTGCCGTCCAGTTAGTCGCAATGGACCGGGCGCAGTACTTTGTCTTCCAACTTTTTTCGTAGTAATATGCCATTTTTCTATCAACATTTTGGATTAAGTTCATTTAGGAGCCAAAAATAAAACAAGTTCATTTAACAAACTTAAAATTAAAATATACAAAAAAACTATTAACTCAGGAAAGTTTTATTAATTTTAAAAAATTATTATACAAATCATTTCTGTGTGATTAAACAACCAAACAAACTCTAATAAAATAACAACTTATTGGCATTACCCCTTTTCGTTTTGTAATTTCATGTTTAATACAGTTATTAATCGCTTCAACATGTTGGGTGTGAACATGCATGTTAGGATCAACGAAATTATACTTATGACAAACACTCATACGTAAATACTTCCTGCGTCAAGCCCTTGTAAGTTGGATGTTGATCCATATGTATCAATGAATTACTCATAGCTTGGTGAGTTATTATAGGGTAAAGAGTTAAATTTTTCTTGTCTTTGATTATCTCTTTATCTTTAAATATTTAAAATGGCGGGAAATGTCAATTAAAAACCAACTTGATCTGTATTGTATTAATAATAATAATAGATGAACTTGATCGAAAATTTTTATGAATTCCAAATTACTTCTTTGGCCTCAGTTTCTGTGTTCTATACAAATCTATTTCATTTGAGATAGAATAAATGGAAAAATAATTTTTTAATCATGCAGATGTTGATCCAGCCGCTCAATATCTCTCATCGCATTATTACCCATATTTTATTGAGTTTTGGCTGTTGACATCTTCCTGGATTATCTTCGTTTGGAAAAATGTAAATTCTTTTGGGTCATAAAATACATTTGTGACACAATAAATTTGAAAAGATGAAAATAAAAATATATAATTTATAAAAATTTCACTTAACAATTAAGCTTAAAATAATGCAAAAAACATCAAACAATAAAAAAATATCACGATATGCTATCTCACCACATTGACTACACAATACATATCCAAACAAATTCCGAGTACTACCCAAATACAACGGAAAAATAATGATAACTTTTTAAGGTGATTTGATACTATTCGAAATACCAAGTTTTTCATAGGAAAACTATTTAAGTGTAGGTATCTGTAGGAATATTTGGTCTCGGTCTTATTTAGAACAACTAAAGTTTAACGAGTAAATATAATGGTACCTGTGTCTCATCTAAACGCGTACAAAATCGTCAGAATGCACTGATCGTGTCAGACATAGATACGCACGCTAAGTAGTTAAACTAGCTAAAATTCTGAGAAATAATTCATCAAAGATTAATAATAGTATTGATTCGACGGTGCATTACTTTAGTTGCAGCACAGAAGCTTAGTTAATTGTGTATTCATGCTTTGGTTATCATGATCATTAGTGAATATTGTTTGGGCATCTTATTAATTAAATTAATTTAAGAATTTAATGAAGGGCCTCATGATCTTAATTGCCAAAATTTAGATATTTATTGGCACATTTGAAAATATGTAGAGAATTTACTAAAAATTTACATTATCTCAAATTCCCAGAATTCTCGAGATATATCACTTTAACTTAAAATGTTTTCTATGCAAACTACAATGTTCTCTATGCTCTACAAATCCGGATTCTTTCTAGAACTCCATCTTGTTGGCTAAATTTTTTAAAGTTTCGCTTCAAAATGTTCTACATCAACGAAACGTCACTATTACTGTCAGTACTTTGTAGTGTATCATATAACTCGAAAACATGCTATCAAAGAACTCATGTTAGACAAAAGTTATATGTTGTTTTGTAATTAATGAAGTATTTGGTTAGTCTAAATTTGTGTATTAGAAATTGAAGACTCCAATAGAGTATTTTAAAATGATAATCGGGACAATTTGGCCGCTTGTATATAATCGTGTGAAAAAAAATAAATAATTTAATAATAAATAATTAAATAATTTAATAAATAAATAATAATCAAAAAAATAAATAATTTTTAACGATAATAGAACTAATAGTATGGTATATAATAATTAATACTCCAAATATTTTATTTCGAATCAAATCACCAAAGTCTTCGGATAATATTTTCTTGAAAGGTATAAAGTTTTTTTTTCATAACCAATGCCATAATTTTCATAATCAAGGTGTTCTATTTATTTGTAATCAATTTTTCTTTTTATCTTTGATTATTTGTAGTTACCAACAATTCTCTATAGTTGATTCTTTATAGAGAATTTATTTTTGATTTTTTAACATTTATGTTGGTTATAATAATAATAACCGTGTATAAAAAACTTTACTAAAAATAATAAAAAATTATCTGCACGCGCAAAAAAAACAATACAATAAAAATCGGTTTTAATCTCAAAATATTCTCCAACATTTATAAAATACTTCAAATCACAGAGACTCGGAATTGTGTGGATGATAATGGTAATTCCTCAGAACAACTTTAATATTGGATTTTTATTGATTTCTATTTTTATTATAACAACCTTCTAGTACAGTGGCGTAGCTAGAGTACTTGGCGCCTGGGCTTACTATAAAAAATTTTTTGTGATATTAAAATAGACATATGTAAAAACGCCAAATATAAAATGCATATTAATAAATTCTAAAATAATATTTAAAAAAAATATAAAATATAAAAATATAACAAAACTAGAAAAAAACTGGAAAACAGAAAAATAAAATCCCTTTTTCATCGTTTATTTGAAAAAATTTTCAATGCTTGGCTATATTTATATATTTTATATATATTGCGTTCAATCCGGCGCCCCAGAAATTGTGGCGCCTCGGGGCAACTGTCACCCCTCGCCCCCCCCCCTCGCTACGCCACTGTTCTAGTAACAACTTTTTAAAACAAATTAATTTATAATTAAATGAACAAAATTTTAAAATAAGTACAATTTAAGACCAATTTACAAAAATATTTCTATATTCACCATGTTTTTTTTTGTTGGCTTTGTCTGGAATTTTTTGAAATAATTTCTTATCGTTTTGATATGAATGTCATCGGTGGTACCGTCATCATGGAAGATTTCGTTGATTAAAGATGTGTTTGATCCAAATAGAATTTGTGCTGTTGATTAGCAGTGTCTGTTACTTGGGATATTTCTCCATCCCAGCAGTATGTATGGAAAGCTTGAAATCCAATCTTTATTTATTGTAGTTGATCTTATGAAATCTTTTAGAATGTCAAATGTGTTGCCTGTAAGAAAATGAATGGTTAATTGGTTACGACTTGCACCACAACTTTATATATTTTCTTATGAATGGTCAAATCGCCTTAATTCGCATTAACTCGTAAGTTGCTTTGCTACCAGTACGGTTTATTAAATGGATCGATGTGAACGCTTGGAATCGTAGTTCTTTTCCTAGTGTTAGCCTTCCGGTTTCAGGTTTTGATATGTCAAAGTAAATATCATTGTAAAGGATCGATGCATTTTGAAGTGGCTAATTTCCTTTGTTGAGGGAAAGTTTTCTTAAAGTTTCTACATCAAATAAAGTATTGAAGTCTAAACTTGAAATATCTATTCTCGAAAAACATTTTGCGATTACATTACTTGATTCGGAGATAAATTTATCATTTATATTGAATTGTGATATGTAGTAGTTGTTGTTTTTCGTTGTTTATATGACATATATATGACGGATCCTATTGCAACGCTTGATATTTCTCTTTTTAATGCAAGTGGATGTTTATTGTCAGAAATTTAAGATGTTGTCACCGAAAGTAGGTCTTGTTTGACCTCTTTGAAAGCATTGGTCGCATTTTGGTTCCACTTGACTCTTGATTTCTGTGGTTCATTAACCAAGGACGTCAATCGACTGATAGGTTTGGGAGGAATCTCCAACTGAAATTAATCATTCCTATGAAACAGCGAAGAGCTGTGACTGTTTCCAGTTGGTGAAAATCTTTAACAGTCTAGATTCTGTTTTCAGGAATTGCGATGTCTTTGGGTGATATTTCATGTTCAAGGAACTCTAATTGGTTTTGAAAGAATTTGCATTTTTCTAATTTAAGTTGTAGTTTATGGTCGTGTAAAAGTTGGAGTGTTTCCTTAAGGTGATTACTGCTACTTTGTGTATCTTTTGACACGATGATTATAAATACAGTACTGTAATCGATACCCTTTAAAACTTGGTCAGTGTGGCGTTGAAATATTTGTGCCATTTTGCAAAATTTAAAGGGCATTTTTAGATATTCGAACAAGTCAAAGCAACCGGAATTTACGATATGCTCTTTTTAAATCTTTGTTTACATATTTTGTCGGTGTCTTATGATTTTTAAATCATTTTACATGACCTTTGCATAGGTTCTTTCATTACCATTTATATCTCTCGTGTCATAAGTGTAAATCAATGAACATTTTCTGAAAGTACATTTGAGTGAAAAAAACGAGTGGTCAAACAAAGAAAATAGAAAAAAATAATAAGGATATTTACATCTAAAAAAATCTTTACTATTCTAAATATTCATTTAATAAAAAATTTTGAAAAACTTCACTCCTAATCCAATTTTTAAAACATACCGAATTATTTAAACCAATTCGTCTCAATATTAATTCTTAATATATATATATATATATATATATATATATATATATATATATATATATATATATATATATATATATATATATATATATATATATATATATATATATATATATATATATATATTATATCAAAACTTTTTTAACGTTTAAGGAAGTTTTCTATGATGGATCTTATTTTAATAATTGAAACAAAGAGCGCGAGGAATCAGAGTCAGTATAGACTTTAACCATAATAATCTGAAAATTTGTTTGTGATTCTATATTGATCATTTTCGTTAACATTCCTTCAATACGGTAAAAATATTGCACCAACAATGAAAACATTTTTGTTGGACGAATATGATATACACAGAATTGATGATATTTATTGCACAGTCTGATTTAAACTAAATGGTGCAATCACATTTGTTGATATAGCAGTGGTTTTTGTTTCAGCACTGCAATTGTACAGGTGTATGAATTGAAGCTCATGTGGTGTTTTAGTTTCTGCACTTCAACTTTTAAATCCAACGTATTTTTTCCTTATCAAAAAATTATCAATTTTACTAGATACCTCTTCACTCCTGATGACCGATTTGTGTTTCATTGATTCAACATGTTGCAGATTAAATTTTCTTTTATTTCTAATAGAAACTTTCGCTTCACAAAGAGTACAAAATGTTTTAATTCTACAATCCAAGACTGAATCAAAACAAACAAAACGTGGCAATTAGCTTTTCAGTAAATATATATATATATATATATATATTTTACTCATTTCTGGAGTAAAAAGAAGTGGAAAAAAAATTTCGTTTAAATAATAATGTTTAAAATAAAAAATCTATACAGAATAATCTACAATTTTCTTTTCTTTGTTAATGGAAATCACCGAGTAAATTAATTTATAATTGACTCATTTCTTGAAAATTGAACTGAAAACGAGAATAGGGAACATGATATAAAAAGAAAGAGTAGAAAGATCCGAGCAAATAAAAGACATCATATTTTCTTGAAAAGAGATGTCATGAAAACCGTATCTTCAGTATAACTAGGATCGTAAATTTATCTGTATTACTGTTAGGGTTGGGGGCCAACAGGAATTGGCAAAAATAATAGAAATAGGCGGAAAATAATAAATAAACAAAAATAGTAATTTTGTAATTGCTAAAAATAGCATATAAGTAATAATAGGAATTTTCAAATGTTGAAAATACTAATTATTTATTTATACAGAAAATATATTTATAATAATTATTTATTAAAAAATAATAATTTTTATTTTCTAAATTTGTGTTGATAAGAATTTATTCATTATAAATATAAGGTATTTGATCAGGACAAAATACAATTTTACTAACTTATTAACGTATTAACTTTTCTTGAGTTATAATACTTATTTTAATTACTGCGAATTACGACTTTTAGTAAACTAGTAAGTGTTTCTCGAAGTTTTACTTGAACAAACCACTTATAACAGTTTAATAGAACTTGATATTCAGAGGAATTTGAAGGGCAACAGTTTTTCTAGTGGAACTGATTTTCCGTAAATTGATTATAAATTTTTGGAGGTAAAAAATAATTAGAAACATTGCTGCTGATTCTTGGAAGAAATCGATCGCGTAAATTTTGGGAATCCCTCGTCTCTTGCCTTAGATAAATTAGAATCCATCTCTCGCCAGCTTGGAAATATTTGAGTACGGTTGAGATAAACCGATTTCTTTTCTTAGAGTATTTGCTGCACATTTTCGGGTTACGATTTTGTTTATTTTATTGCACGAACTGACAGCAATTCTGTAATACATATTTGTTATATATTTAATAAAAGTTTAGCAAACTGTAAAACGAGTTGTCTTAGTTATTTACGCGCAGTATCTTTGGAGTCAGATAGTGCAATTGTGTTAGTTGTTAAACTAACTAACGTACCTAACATTACTTTTATTAAATTTCTGATTTTTGATCTACCTTTATTTCTATTTTTGTAACTACATAAATATTTTAGGGAGTTGCTTTAAAAGTATTTCATAAAAGCACGTATACCTATGATACTCATAATTTCAAGGTTGTTTAGTTATGATGCTAAAAATTTATGATAAGTCTAAATAAATATAAAAATTTTTATAAAAATATAAATATTCTTATTTATATTTAATTTAAAATGTCAGTTGTTAGTGTTACTTCAACTATTATTGATAAAAATAAAATAAAACAAAAGCCTAATTATTTTTGTTTTAAGTAATCTTTATTTTTTAATAGATTTTACAATATGTTTTGTGTTTCAAATATTAGAAGACAATTCAAGGTGTGTATAGTAGGTAGATGTGAGCTTTCTAACTCACTGCCCCTTGGCGTTAATATACTCAAAATATTTACACCATCATTTGACCATAGATTGGTAAACATAATTAAAGAAATAAGGTAAATTTTTAAAAAAAATTAACTTTCAGTTTATAATCCTCTTATTCTTTATAAATTTGAAAAATCGGGATTTACGTTCAAATTTACTTTAAACCTACTCAAGTCACCAATAAAATCACTCTCCAACTTTAGGCGATCAGTTTACTATACTAACATCTGACAACAATGCAGATGATCCATCTTTTACTGACACTGACACTTCCCTTTTCAACTTATGTCGAGTTTTGAAATGAGGATGTAATCCGCTTGTTGATCCTCCTTTACTTTGCAACATCTTTTCACATTCAATACATTTATCTCTATCTTTTTCGGTTCCATGTACAATTTAATAGCTCCATCAATTTGTTCTCATTCCATAGCTAATATTTTAAAACGAATGAAATAATTTTTCAAATAACATTTAATCAGTATCCAAAAATCGAACCGATCAAAATATAGAAAAACTTACCATATCTGACATCAAACGTCAACATTCAAAAATATATATGTTAAGATTGATCTTGTGGACGAAGATATCTAACACAATGCACTGATTTATCTGACTCCAAAGATAAACTTGGTAGCGTGTAGTTATAAATAATAATATGAATTGAATAAGACAGCACTTATTTCTGTTTCAAATATATATTTAGTTATGCACAGTATTTACAATATGCAAACATATGTAACCCAAAAATGACGGTACTAATGAAGTACAGATATCGGTTATACAAACCGTCCTCAGTTAAAGAAGCCACACGCTGGGTCTAATTGTCTCACAGCGCTGGACTAATAAGATTGGTACAAGATGGAGTGAGAATTCTATCGTGTAGAGACAAGTTGTTCTACCGTAACCTACTGATTTCCCTTCTCAAATTTATTACCAACAAGTAAATCAAGCAGAAATGTTGATACCTGTGGTCGGGTGTGCTTTATTTAATTATTAAACAAATAGATAAATTAACCTTAGGGTTAGTATCTATTATTCGACAATATTTTCTCTTTTAGAATTCTCTTTTAACAAATTTTTCACAGCTGAATAGGTTGTCAACTAATTCATAATATATATATAGTTTCCTCAGAACGCCAGCTGCTACACAATTAATTCCACAGTTTAGATCTCGAAGCTGTTGTTAATCAGTTACTGATTTCCCTTTTTTCACTAGTCGCAGTCGGATAAATAATTACTTTTGTCAATGCTTTCAATGTAAAATTTAAAATTCTTATTAATAGTATTAAAATAAAAATAATAATAAAGTGATAAAAAATAATAAAGTGATAAAAATAATAAAGTGATAATTTAATTACACTTTAAGTGATAAAATACAAAAATTAAAAAAAAGTTAAAATTAATAATTTTTATTTTTTATAAGTTGGAAAAGCACTATATATAAGCACATAAAAAGCAATATACATTTATATTTATAGTAATTGTTTATTTATTATAATAATTTTTATTTCCTGCTTAGCCCTTATGGCTATTGTTTTATCGAACCCAACCCAACATATATTACAAATCAAAACTACTTGCTTTTTTCTGTTGCTTTATATTTTAATATTAGTTCAATGCAATTTACTTTTCTGTATTAAAAAATACATTAATTCTCTTTGTTTTAATTTGACAATTAGAGAAAAAAACTAGAGAAAATTATAACGCTACTACTTAGTCATTATGAGGGTAGAAGGAAGGACAGAGACTAAGTTGTGCATTTATCATAAATTCTAATCTAAACTATATTGTATTTTTTCTAAGAACTTTTCTTTTCAATTTTCACCACTGATTTCTTTTCAATTGACATTGTATTTTTTTTATAAAAACCTCTGAAATTTAAGCCATAGAATAATGTAAACATGAAGAGCAACTTGAATTTTTTTGCGATAGATCCATTTTCATCCATTCCTACAAAATATTTACCTGCAAAATAAATTACTGAAATTATTTCGGTAATAATTATTGACAATTACCGGTAATTTGAAATCAAAATTATCCACTAAAGCTTGTTTACTGGTTTATCGAAAACCGGGATTAGATTCCCTCGAGATTTTCGTTATTTTTAAGATAAAGCACTTTTTGAATTTAAATTAATTTTCCGTAATAACATAATAATGGCGCTAATTTCATAATAAAATCGGGAATTTTATTGAAAAAAATTAAACTATATTTAGTTATAATAATACTATATCGCGTATTATTAAACGGTCACAATTTTTAATTAAACGATATTTTATGAAAAATGATCACTATAGTTGAGTTAACTAATAATAATTTCTTAGTCTCTAATAATAAATAATTTCTCTGAATAAAATCATATTTTTTTGGATTCCTAAAATTAGGTATCTTTTAGTATCTTAGAAATTAAAGAACATATATATTTAGTTTATTGAAATATTTATTTTCTGTTAAAAAATTTTTTTACAATAATATATTAATTATATATTATTATAAATATTATTATAATTATATATATCGTGTTTAATTAAATTAAAATTTTAATTTTTATGGCACTTTCTTACCTTTATAAATTTAAATAAAATTTCTGTAAATTAATTGGAAATTTATTACTTTTTGACGTATTTCAATATATGCCTTACAAAAAAATTCTCCTCTCATTTGCGGCTTCTGGATGCACTTAGATTGCTTTATTTTTAAAAATATTTCTATATTGTAGCACTTATTTGCCATTATGATAATGCAATTTACGCCACTTTTAAATTTATTTCCGCTAGAACATTTTTGCTGTTGAGATCAACCTAATATTAGCAGTTCTAGCTAATTAATGAGATACAGAACTAATCAACAGTGTCTTAGAAGAAATCTGATTTATATATTTATATTTATTGGAAATTTTCTTTTCGGTTTTTCGCGATTTGTTCACATAAATATCAAACTAGTTCAATGCCAATTAATCCAGTAAACTATAAAGAAAACTTTTTCTTTGACATAAAACGCATTTTTCTATCCATGTTAATCTATGATATCGACTATAGTAGAGTCAATTTTTTATTTTTTAATATTTCAACTGAGAATCAGGTTTCATTTTTAGCATGCTATCAAAATTATATTTATCAAATTAAATTCGAAAACCAGAATAATTCAAAAAATCTTTTATTTTCGTTAAAAAAGATCCAAAACCCGAAACAATCCAAAATAATCCGCAAATTTCAAATCAATAATTCAATGTAAAGAATGTGCAAATTTCCTTTCCTTTAACATTTTTTATTACTGTTTGGTGTTCCCACGAAATTCTATTGATTTAAACAAAACCGATTCATTACGTTGCGATTGCCTATGGGTCAAGGTTAACTAAAATGAACCGAAGGAAAAATTTTGCAAAACCGCCACATGACTATTTCAAAACGACAGGGCACCCATGAGGTTAATCATGTTAGTACAGTGCGATGTCGGCGGAAAACATAAGGTAGGTGAGCCCTGTGTTAGGACTACTCCCTCATGCTCTTCCTAGCGGGTCCTAGACTGATGTTAGAAGGTCTTACGTCCGCTGTTTTCTCTTATCTCAAAACTTATTCGCAGTCATACTCAGATATCTATATACGCTATTATTAAACGAATGCATCCAGAATTGACAATACACGAAATTTTATTATTGAATAATGAGTCGTTACTCAATATACAGATATAAGATCAAGTTTAGGGAAAATATACACACAAATCATATAATCATCGCCGGAGTCATTTCAATGGTTCTACTTGTACGTTTACATCGAGTCGGCACAGAACGAGGACGCTTCGGCCTCTGATAGGAGGCCGTCTAATTCGAAAACAACCACTACCACTTCATTTCAGTTTACGGGTGGAACGATTCGTGCTGGCTGGGCTGACAGTAAACTTCGTCCTGTCGGAGGCGTTTTCTTTTTCTTTATGATCGCGACAGTTAGTCTCTTTTAGGCCGGGTAGGCGCAGGTTGGGGCGCTGGTATTGGCACTGTTGGTTCAAACAGGAGCAGAACTGGTTCCCGTAATAACGACATCGAATATGATCGGAGTCTTTGTGGGCCTTCTGCAGCCCGCACAGGCCAGATATACAGAGACGGTAGGCCCCTACACCAGATGGTGATCGGGAAAGATGTTCGACGAGTCTACAACGATAGTTCTCATATTCGCGCTTTGATTTCCTTGTCCGTGTAGACTTCGTACAAGGTCTGAGACGGCTCCTTAATCAAAGTCCTCTGCACTCTGTTCTCCAACAAGTTATCTCTACAATGTTCTACTAGGATGAGTTTCTTATTGGCTTCTTTCATTTGGACGGGGGTAATTATATCACCATTATTATTATTTTTATCATTATTATTTCAATTATTATTACTGTAATGTATTGTTTTATTTTATTTGTTGGTTGTTTTAGTTCCATGTAAGTAACAATTCTGCACGTTGCACGTGGATGTTTTTTTTATCTTTTTCTTTTAAAAAAAATTAACTATATAGCGATAATTTACCATAGTAAATTATTGCTATAGAAAATGGATCACAAATAAAAAATCAATAAAAAATTTTAAAAACTATAAGAAGAAACTATTCAAGGATTTCAAGTATTCAAGTATTCAAGTATTCTTAATCTTCGAAAATATTCAAGTATAAACAGTCAAATATACCGAAAAGAAAATATTCAAAAGGTGACAAAAGATATAATACAAAAATAAGGTTGATTAATTTATTTTTTTAATAAAAGTTGTTGTTATCGTTGTCGTTTATCTATCTTTTGTAATCTAATTGATAGCTAGGCGTACACTAGACTTATTCGCCTTATTCAAAAACTCTACCTATTCATAACATACGCGCGCCAACTGTCCCAAACAGTTTTTTTTGCGGAGACTCTGTTGGCCTCAACAATCTTCCTCTACTCAATATCTCCACATCGTTTTTCTTTTAAGGAATAAGTAACATATTAATTACTATCATAATGTCATAATTATTATTATTGTTATTATTGTTATTGTTATTATTATTATTGTTATTATTATTATTATTATTATTATTATTATTATTATTATTATTATTATTATTATTATTATTATTATTATTATTACAAAATATATAGTCTATATATAGAAAAAATGCATAGTTTCCATGGAAAATGAGCTCCAAAGTCTCTAACTTCAACATCAAATGCCATAATTTAACATCATTCATATATTATCAAACATAGAAAATCTTATATTATAGAAATAAAATCATATTCTTTCACACACGGTGAGACAATGAACAAAAGCTTTAATAAAATACTTAGAAAAATATTTTTAAAGATATGAAAGTACTTTAAAGTGAAGGTCACACCACTCGACTTAGAAAAAATTTTGAAAAATAAAAATGCCTGGATAAATTTGAAAATTTACGGTCACACCACTTAGAAATTTTTTATTTAAAAATACTTGGAAAAAATCAACAAATTACTATAAAAAATCACATGGAATATTTACAAAATATTTCCAAATCACAAAATCCCCAAAATAAATTTTCCAACTCAAAAATTTCCCAAATTTTACAAAGTCCCAAAATTATTTTCTCAAAATTTTAAAAAGCCCCCATAAAAAACAAATTTCCCAAAATTTTCCAAAGAAAATTTTAAAAAGGTACAAAAATTAAAGTCTAACTTTTTAAAATCATACACAAAACATGCATGTTCAAGTTATTCAAATAAAAAATTAAAACCAACAACCTACATGCCCGCCGCCCCAAAGAGGCAGGCACGGTAGTTTGTAAATTAAAATAATAAATAAATGAATTAATAAATAAAAAATTGAAGATTGAAAAATATTTTTAAAGAATATATTAAACAACATTGCAAACACACACAAGTCTGTAAATATTTCAACCATTTTGAAGTTCTTGAACTGTTTCTTGCTCCATCATATCACTCTCAAAGTCATCAAGTTCATCGATACCTAAATAATACCCAAATGCAAGACTAGTATTTTTCCCTACCCATAATCGCTTATCATCATTGTTTGCCAAGGCAATTTTTATATTTTTAAATGTTGAAAGTTGATGGTTACGCGACCTTATCCTAGAATGTGGTACTGAAAATATCTCGTTAGAGTTATAACAATCGAGATATGACTGATGATTAATTTCAGTTCCCACTAAATAAACTCCTTTCGCTTTAATACTAGTCTTAGTGCCTAAAAGACTATAACATTTTGGTCTCAAGAAAACCCATTCACTATATCCAAGTCCCTTACTCTCATCCTTAAACTTGCGGATAACAGAATCGAGTTTTCTAGAGAATAAAGGATGTGAAGGATCATAATTGGATATGTCAAGCAGATTATCTCTAATCATTGCCGGTAATAATACATCTAATTTACAGTCTTTATTTCTAAAAAGAAAGAGTCTGTATCTCCGGATACAATATTGTACAATTAAACTCGCACCTATACTTGTCCAATTCAATATATTGAAGTTGATACATGCGCAGTTTAGACAGGTCTAGTACAGACTGCCCAATATAGCTGGGTCTATCTAAACAGATTTGATCCTTATTTAAATGTGCCGCAACTAAATCAGGAGCAATTGTGATAGATTTTCTAAATTGAGGTTTTGATGTAATAAGCTTTTCGGCGGAAGTAGATAGTTAGAGCACCTCTGCTGCAATTACCCCGGAGGAGGGGGGGGGGGGTAGGGGTCTGCGGCAATTTTTGATTACGCAATTGCTGCAACTCACTTTTTTTGCTTTCTGGGATTTTTAGTACAAAATTTTTTTTTTCAGACTATAGTGAGGGGGTTTCATTGGTCCTGAGAATTTCAATACAAAAATGGGTTTACACTATAAAAGCATGGATTATTCAGACTATAGTGAGGAGGTCTCCATGGTCCTGGGATTTTCAATAGAAAAAAGTGGTCTACACTAAAAAAGCAAGGTAAATAATGGTCCAAATTTTTCAATTACAGTAAATTATGGGCTCAGATTTTTGAATTACATTAAATTATGAATCTAAAAATTGAATTACAGTAAATTATGGTCCAAATTTTGAATTACAGTAAATTATGGGCTCTTATTTTTGAATTACATTAAATAATGGGTCTAATAATTGAATTAAAGTAATCAATGGGTTCAAATAAGTTAATTACGGTTCAAATTTTAAAACCAAAGTAAATTATTGTCCAAAAAATTAAATTAAAGTAATCAATGGGTTCAAATAAGTAAATTAAGGTTCAAATTTTTAAATTAAAGTAAATAATGGTTCCAATTTTTAATTAAAGTTAAATAAGTAAATTAAAATAAGATTTTTAAATTTATTAACAAAAAGTTGGAATTATAGTAGGTGTTTGAGAATTGAAACATCCTGTCGGATAAACTCAGACTATATATAATAAAGCAAATCGACAATAACTATTTATTGAATGCCAATTTTACAGGGCAATAATAAGTTAGTAGTAATCAATTAAAAGAAGAATGTTTTGTAAATTAGAATTCTATAGTCTTTGATTGTAATTTTATTTAAAATATTTTGAATACCGCGGGGTTTTTAAAGTAATTGAGTTGACAATTATTTATTTTTGTTGAAAATCAAACATTTTTGTTAAATTTAGACATTTAGAAAAGGTTTTTCTACTGCTTGTAATTAAAATATATTTTTGAAGATAGATAAAAAATTATTTAAAAAGAATTTCATAACATACAACGAAGAAGATTTAGTTGGTTGTTAGTACTTGGTTGATAGTACATGGTACTTGGTAGCTGGTTGTAAATACCTGATAGTTGGAATCTGATTGTTGAATTATTATTATTATTATTATTATTATTATTATTATTATTATTATTATTATTATTATTATTATTATTATTATTATTATTATTATTCCATTAAAATTTTCATTTGACTTTGAAAAATATTTCAGTGAAATTAACTTAAAAATTATTTCATTAAAATTTCCATTAAAAATTAACTTAAAACATTATTCCATAAAAATTATCTTAAAAAAATTTTAATTCTCAAACATTGACTATTATTTCAACTTTTGTTAATGAATTTTAAAATTTTACTTTAATTTACTTATTACATTACTTATTTTAAAATTATTACTTTAATTTACTTATTTAACTTTAATTTAAAATTTGAACCATTGATAACTTAATTTAAAATTTTAAACTTTAATTTACTTATCCTTAATTTACCTAATTATCATTTATTACTTAATTTTACACCATAATTTACTTAGCAACTAAATATGACCCTTATTTTCATATTTATCCAATATTATCATGTGGTCATCTGGTCGTAAATATTTGGTATCTAGTTGACAGTGTTTTGTACTTGGTAGCAGGTATCTGGTAGAAGTTTGTAAGTACTTAGTAGTTGGTTGATAATGCTTAGTGCCTGGTTGTTGTCAGTTGAGTACTTGGTATCTGATACCTAGTTGCTTCTTGTTTTTGGTTGTTAGTATTTGGTAGCTGTTTGTAAGTACTTAATAGCAGGTAACTGGTTGTCGGTATCTGGTTGTAAATGCGTGTTCGTAAGTTACTGATTGTTGGTACTAAGTTGTTAGTATCTTGTACTTGGTATCTGATTGTTGGCTTGTTGTTTAATTATTATTATTAAATATAATTATTAAAATTTGTCTTTGAAAAATATATCATTAAAATTTACTTTAAAAATTATCTTAAAAAAATTATTTCATAAAAATTTTCATTAAAAAATTTCAATTCTCAAACACCTACTATTATTCCAACTTTTTGTTAATAAATTTAAAAATCTTATTTTAATTTACTTATTAAATTACTTTAATTTACTTATTTAACTTTAATTTAAAATTTTTGACCATTGATTACTTAATTTTAAAATTTGAACCATAATTAACTTTAATTTAATTTTGTAGAACCTTAATTTACTTTAATTTAATTTTTTTGGACCTTACTTTACTTTAATTCAAAAATCTGATTATAAAAATCTAATTTTAAAATTTACCACGTTTTTTTATTGAGTACCGCCTTTTTGTATTGAAAATATCCGGAAACCTTAAATTACCATGTTTTTTGTATTGAAAATTCCAGGACCAAGGAGACTTTAATTTAACTAGTCTGAATAATCCATACTTTTTAACGGTAATAATCCTTGGCTTTTTGTATTGAAAAATATTTTTTGTATTGAAAATCCCATTATTTAATTTATATGGATCATTCTACGATTATGTGCTATACTTATGATGTTGAAAATTGTGATTTTTGTAAAAATAATATACGGAATACTTGTGGGGATGATAGTTGTACATGTTTTGTGAATCTGTTGGGTACTTAGGGGTGTGTCAATTTTCCATTTTAAAGTACGTTAGGGGTAATCATAATCGTTCGACTCTTTCCTAAGCACCTCCATGACTATTGCAATTTTAACCATTTGTGTACCCATGGCGACGACCATGTTGGTACTGTACACAAAGGTGAAAAACAATGAGCAGATAAGCTCTATTGCTAAAACTACTCCCCATTGTATTTTCTCTTCGGGTTCTAGACTGCCGATAGGTCTTACGTCATTATTCACTATGTATGCTATTTTTAGATCATTTGTGGTCCTCAATTAAGGGTATTCCCAACTGTTCCCTTATACAATATTTCGCAGGGATCCGCCCTTATTTTCCATCTAATAATTATTGTTATATACTTCCTATAATATCCAAATTATCCTTCAAAAATTTTGATCAGGGATTGGCCCTTATTCACAAGTGAATAAACATGTTTCGAAACTTCTCATGAAAATTTGAGCAGGGATCTGCCTGTATTTCTAATCCTGGACGATCGAATGTCTTAACTATTCGTGGTTTCTATAAAATTGCCTAAACCTACTTCATCTACCGACAACAGTTCATAACTATTCTATTATTTCTCCGTCCTATACTATCTAACTCTAAATATGGCCCTAAACTATCGCAAATTGATTTTACCCTCTCCAACCGTTCATATCCCTATCGCTATTCCCTAACCCGATGGACTCAACTGGCGAAACATCTGCCAACTAACAGCACGTAGTGCCTCCCGTCCACAAACCTTCCCCAGCCCAGAACATCGACACAAATCTCAGGAAAAACCCAACCTAAATTATAATAATATTCAAAAAAGACAAAAATAACATAAACAAAACATAAGAATTAATTAAAACAAATTCCATTAATTCATAAAATTGTATAACATTAGACTTAACAACAACAAAATGAATAATACCATACCAATATTAACGAAAATTAACTTCAATTTAAAATAGCATTAGACTTAACAAAATTACATTACACAAAAAAATCAAATTTACCTCACCGCGATGGCATGAAATCGAAAATTGAGAGCATATGTTCACTGCCAGTAAATGAATTGTTGTGTAAATCTGGAAATCCAGTCTAACCAGTTGAATAACTGAAATTTCAATCTGTATTTATACTGATTGAATTGTACGCTTACGCATTCTCTGCTGTTATATCCAATTGGAATGCGAGGCAATTCTGGTTNAATTTTTGCATGCATGCATGAATGTATGTAATTGTTTATTTTTTAATTTAATTAATTTAATTAATCAAAATTCTAATTTTTATTAATTTTTAGATTTATTTTTATAAATTCTATAATTTAGATAGTTTTTGTTAATTTTAATTTAGTTTTACAAGTTTTATAATTTAAATAAGTTCCGTTAATTTTACTTTAGTTTCATTAATTTAAACAATTTGGTTTTATAAGTTTTATAATTTAAATAATTTTGTTGGTTTTATTTTTAGTTTTCATTAAACAATTTAGTTTTATAAATTTTATAGTTTATCTAATTTTACTACTAATATTCTACTTTTTATTATTTTATCCGTTTACTAGATATTTTATTTTAAATTTTACATTTATATATTTAAAAAAATTTCCATATTATTAATTAATTTATTACCCATTATTTTATTTATTATTATTTTAATTTTTAGTTGTTAGATATTCCGAATGCGATATTTCTCCTAATGGTGTTAGTGATTGCGACTTTTATTTGCGTTCCTTTATTTTATTACCCGGGTCTTATTTATCATCCATGTGTTATGTACTTTAGTTTGTATTGATTGGTGTTTTAATTTAACTTGGTGTGATTTTTATGTTATATATTTTTGATTCATTAAAACAAGCTCTCGATTCCCGGTTCTAGCCCAACAAATCTACAGAAGAGAAATAATTCATCCATCACGCATGGAATTGCAAAAAATGTATTGTTATATTTATATTCTTATATTATAGGAAGCGTATCTCAAAAAATTTTTGTGTAATGAGCTTACACGTACAAGAGAGGTTTCACGATCCACTTAGTCACCAAATGAACTCAGGTGCATTTACTAGAGTTACAAATGAATCTACGGGTAAAGAAGTAGATCTATCCGATCTTGTACGATTTAGTGAAATAGACAGCTAAAGTCGGATGAATTGCATGAATTACACGGAGTCCAAAGTCTACGACACACAGAATAATACATTACCCTGATGCAATAACGGATATTTTTGGCCGCCAGAGGATAAACTATAAGATAATTACTCTAATTTCCAATGTGCTGAGCAAGAATCAGAAAAAATAAGAATCAAAAAGTTGAAATTGAAATAAGATAACACAAAAATGAGAAAAAGAAAAGAGGAAAAAATAAAATATGATCGAATTAAACGAAAAATTCAAGAAAATAAGATGAGGAGAAAAATTTGTTTTGTGATAATATTACCTTAATTAACCTATAACATTTAAAATTCATTTCTTTGTATACCATAAATCATTTCAGACTTTGTTAATTAGCATAAAATGGACTAATTGATCACGTTTTGGTCATGTCTGTCTGTCAATTGAAACTTTGTTTACAATGGAATTAGTATTAATATCTGTTTCAATTCATTAAATATTATAACTACAAATGAACCATCAAATTACAGGTTTGTTGTCATTTGCAAATATTCCATTTAATAGTTTTTTTAAATTTAGGAGTATTAAAGAGAAAAAATGCAGATGCCGCTCAGGAATTCGGAAAACGGAAATTTAAAGAATCGATATTATCCCTGGAAACCTTGTTCAATGTTCGAGTGAATACAAAAAAAACAGTAGAATTCTTGCAATACAAACTAAATTATTTGTAATGTCCAATTTCTTATATATTTAAGGTAAGTTTGTATAAATTATTTTGGCTTTTATCATTTATTTATTGTTAGGAACCAGTAACTTTGAAAAAATGTTTCTACAATGTTCGATTTTCCAAAATCAAGTTCAATGATAGGATGATATTGGGACAATTATTTCATAGAATGAACGAAAATATTGAATTTAATGAAATTATGTTTATTAAATGCGATTTGGATATGATTCCTAATGGCGATAAGATGAGTAAAATAACCGGCATGATCACCGTATTAATTCAAGAATATAATGTAAGCAGAGACCAAATCAAGTCAATTTGGAAAATTATAAAAGCCGAAGAAACGTTTGACGATGAACATTGTATATTTTAAATTTTTAAATACATCTTTATTAGTGTTTGGTTGTTTTTAAATAATAATATAATAAAATAATTAGAGTTTTAAAATTTATTAATCATCACATTGATTTTTACAATCTCTTTTCATTATATTTTGTAGAATTCTCTATACATGACTTAATTTCTTCACTAGGTAAATCATTACATTCATGATCATCTCCATGCTTGGAAACATCTTCAGATTCATCAGTATATGACATATTTTCTTCGTTAATTTCATCGTCTGAATATGGCCATTTTAATTTCTCTGGAACATTCATAAATTCTCTAATTTTTACATTAGATATTTACTCTAATTTTTCAATCAAGAAGTTGATTATATATTCTAAATAAAAAATTAATAAACATTTAAAAAATCATATTTTACCTTTTTCTGACATGTTTGAAAATAATTTAAAAGAAAAAATAATTTTGTTTATACTTTTATTTAAACATTAACAACATTTTCCAAGAATTATTATAGTTTTTGATGTATATACAACTCCTAACCCAGTCAATAATTTCAATAAATTCTTTAATTTTTCACATCTGGCGTCATTCTCATTTGCTTTTTTAGCTAGTCTAATCATCATAATCCATCCACCATGAGCATCGACCCATGGCATAATTTTTGATTCAGTAATCTAAATGATGATGATGTCAATTTGATCAATAAAAATAATACCTCTACAGACTATTGAAAATAATTTTCAAAGTCTGAGCCTGATTTTTCTAAAATATGTTTCATACACATGAAACCTATAATAATTCGAGACCATGTAATTTCATCATCGAATAATGTATAAAATATTTCATCGAATAA